>JAALXH010000829.1:0-20994 GCA_012977735.1 Fusarium tanahbumbuense | reverse complement strand
CGAGCCTGAGCCTGAGCCTGAACCCGAACCCGAACCCGAGGAGGTCCCTCCTGAAGTCGAAGATCCTCCAATCGATGACTTCGATGATGCCGCTGCTTCTGAAGCTGGCGATGAAGAAGCTGCCATTGCTGCTGAGGCCGCCGCCATTGCTGCTACTATCGCTGCTGAAGAGGAAGAAGAGCTAGAAGCTTTGATCGCAAAGAAAACCAAGAAGGGCAAGCTAGGCAAAAAGGACAGTGATCGACTTGCTGTCCTTACTGAAAATGCTGCCCAAAGAGCTGAAAAGGCTGCTCAAGAAGAAGCTGCTGCCTTGGCCGAGCCCGAAATTGTTGATGACGCCCTGGTAGACATCGAAGATCCAGCGCCCGAAGACGCCCCAGAAGAACCACCAGAGGAGGAAGTCGCTCCTGAAGAAGAAGATGCTGCCGCCGCTGAGGCTGCCGCATTGATCGCCGCCGAAGAACAGGAGTTAGCCGACTTAGACTCAAAGAAGGCCAGAAAAGGCAAACTTGGCAGAAAGGATACCGACCGATATAATATCCTAACTGAGAATGCTGTCAAACGGGCTGAGGATCAGGCCGCCAGAGAAGCCGAAGAGGCTGCTGCCGCAGAGGCCGCTGCCGCTGCCGAAGCTGAAGAGATAGCTGCAAGAGAAGCTGCCGAAGCTGAAGCGGCTGCAATAGCTGAGGAAGCCGAAAAGGAAGCTGCTGACGCTGAAGCTCAAGCAGCAATTGCTCAGGAAGAAGAAGAGCTAGCGGCACTTGAGGCTAAAAGGGAGCGGAAGGGCAAATTGGGACGTAAGGATACCGATCGACTTAACGCTTTAATGGACAACAAGGCTACTAGAGACGCCCAGGCTGAAGAGGAACAAGCTGCTAAAGAAGCCGAAGACCAAGCTGCTCAAGAAGCTGAGGACGCCGCTGCAGCGGAGGCTGCCGCCGCCGCAGAGGCTGAAGAGACTGCTGCAAAGGAAGCTGCTGAAGCTGAGGCTGCCGCTATTGCTGCTGAAGAAGACGCCGAGTTGGCTGCTCTAACTGCTAAGAAGACAAGGAAAGGCAAATTGGGACGCAAGGATACAGAACGATTCGACCAACTGACATTAAACGCCACACGACGAGCGGAAGAACAAGCTGCTCGCGAGGCAGAGGCTGCTGCCGAAGAGATCCCTGTCGAAGACGAGCCTGCCCCAGAAGAGCCCGAAGAACCAGTTCCAGATGCCATAGAACCTGTCGAGGCACCAGTCGAAGAACCTCCTGAAGCGCAAGCTCCTGATCTTGACGATGAAGCCGCTGCTGAAGCTGCTGCTATAGCTGCCGAAGAAGAGGCTGAACTTGCATCTCTCGAAGCAAAGAAAGCGCGCAAAGGAAGGCTAGGCAATAAGGATACCCAACGATTCAACTTCTTAACCGAGAATATTACAAGGCGCGCTGAAGAGCAAGCTGCTAAAGAAGCTGCTGCAGCCGAAGCCGTGGTTGATGAGGTCGAAGCTGAGGATATACCAGAGGACGTTCCTGAAGACGATGAGGCTGCTGTACAGGCGGCCGCTGACGCTGAAGCTGAAGCCGAGGCCGCCGCAATCGCCGCAATCGCCGCAGAAGAAGAAGCTGAGCTGTCTGCACTTGTTGCTAAGAAGGCTAGGAAGGGCAAGCTTGGTAGAAAGGACACCGAGCGGTTCGATATTCTAACTGAGAATGCGGCCAGGCGTGCGGATGAGCAGGCTGCTAAGGATGCTCAGGCAGCTGAAGCTGAAGCTGAGGTCGAAGAGCCAGTTCCCGAGCCCATTGAGGACGCTGCTGAACCCGAGCCTGAGGAGGAGCCCGAAGACGAGGACGCTGCTGCGAAGGAGGCCGCCGAGGCAGAGGCCCAGGCTATCGCCGCAGAAGAAGAAGCAGAGCTCGCTGCCTTGAACAGGAAAAAGGCAAAGAAGGGCAGGCTAGGCCGTTCAGATACTGAACGTTTCAATGTTCTTACAGACAATGCTGCAAAGCGTGCCGAGGCGCAGGCAGCCAAGGAAGCTGAAGAGACTGCAGAGGAAGCCGCAGAGGAAGCCGCAGAGGAAGCCGAAGAGGAAGCTCAGCCAGCTGAAGAGGAGGAAGAAAATGATGATTTTGTCGATGCCGAAGATGGCGAGGATGACTTAATCGAGGAGCCTGAACCTGAAGCTGAGGAAGCTGCTGTACCTGAGGAAGAAGATGCCGCTGCCGCCGCCGAGGCCGAGGCTCAAGCTGCAGCTATCGCAGAAGAAGAAGCCGAGTTGGCTTCGTTGACTAAGAAGAAGATCAAGAAGGGAAAGCTAGGTCGCACAGATACGCAAAGGTTCCAGGTCTTGACAGATAATGCTGCTAGACGTGCTGAGGAGGCGGCAGCCCGAGAAGCAGAAGAGGCAGCCGCAGCTGAAGCCGAGTTAGAAGCTGAAGCTGAACCTGAGCCAGACAATGAGCCCGAGCCAGAAGCCGACCAAGAGCCTGACGATGGTGCCATAAACGAAGTCGATGAAGCCGAAGCAGCTGTGATCGCTGAAGAGGAGGCAGAGCTTGCAGCATTAACTAAGAAGAAGATCCGGAAGGGAAAGTTAGGTCGCACAGATACGCAAAGGCTGCAGGTCTTGACAGATAATGCTACTAGACGCGAAGAGGAGCGATCTGCTAGAGAAGCTGCGGCGGCAGCAGAGGCTGAAGCAGCAGAAGCCGATGCTGAAGCTGCCGAAGACGCCGACGAACCTGCGGACGAGGAAGAGGAAGAGGTAGAGGAGGACGATATTGTTGAGGCAGAGGACGATGAAATGGCGGCCCGGGAAGCTGAAGAAGCTGCAATCGCTGAGGCAGAAGAGGAAGAGTTGGAATCCTTGAAAGCCAAGCGAGCAAGAAAAGGAAGACTTGGCAGGAAGGATACAGAACGTTTCGCAGTCTTGGAAGAAAATGTGATCCGACGCGCCGAAGAACGTGCTGCCAAGGAAGCCTCTGCTGCAGCTGAACCGGAGGACCCTCCCGAAGCCGATGAACCTGACGATGAGGAAGAAGCTGCAGAGGAAGAAGAGCAGGACGAGGAAGATGCTGCTGCCGCCGCGGAGGAAGAAGCGGCAGCTCGAGAGGCAGAGGAAGAAGCTGCAAGAGAAGCAGAGGAAGCAGCTATCGCCGAAGCAGAAGAAGATGAGCTTGAGTCACTTAAAGCCAAGAAGGCCAGAAAAGGCCGGTTAGGCAGAAAGGACACAGATCGATTCCACATGTTGGAAGAGAACGCAGCTCGTCGCGCTGAGGAACGTGCCGCTAAGGAAGCTGCCGCCGCCGCTGCCGTTGATGAAGCAGAAGCAGAAGAAGCACCTGAAAATGAGGAGGAAGAAGAAGAAGAAGAAGAGGAGGAGGAGGAGGAGGAAGACGATAACGGTGCTGATGACGCTGCTGTTGATGAAGAGGCCGCGGCAGCCCAGGAGGCTGAAGAAGCAGCAGCCCGAGAGGCCGAAGAAGCCGCAGCTAGAGAGGCCGAGGCTGCAGCTATTGCTGAGGCTGAAGAAGCAGAGCTCGATTCTCTTAAGTTCAAAAAGTCGAGAAAGGGCCGGCTTGGCAGAAAGGATACAGACCGTCTGAGGTTCCTTGAGGAGAACGCAGTTAAGAGGGCTGAAGAACTTGCTGAGAAGGAGGCGGCTGCTGCCGCAGAAGTCAAGGCTGAGGAGGCACCTGAAGACGAGGAGGAGAAAGAAGAAGAGGAGGATGACGACGAAGAAGATGCGGCAGCTGGAGTTGACCCCCATGAGGAGGAACCCGCCGAAGTCGCAAATAAGGACATCGCTGATGAGTCTGACGAAGAAGAGGCTGAGGCTGTTCCCGAGGAAGCGCCTGAAGAACCTGAACCTGAAGTGCCTGCAGACGACGAAATTGTCGAAGTTGTTGACCTATCGCCGAAGAGAGAAAGAAGGAGCAGAAAGGGAAAATCTCGACGCGATGCTCCTCCACCGCCACCAGTCCCAGATCCTCCACTAACACCTCCACCTGAGCCGAAGCACTCTCGAAGACCAAAGCTTGGCCGCGAAGGGACGTCGTGGGGTAAATGGGGCGCGACACCACGCGAAGAACGAGATGAGTATTCTCAGGAGAAGTCGGGCAGGCACAGAAGGCGAGAGGAGAAAACATCATCCAAAGGGTCGACATCCGACAAAGTTGAGAAACCCTCCTCTAGGACGGCTGCTCTATTTGGCAAAACGCCACTTGCACGTTCAACTTCTACTCGTGAGAAGAGAGATGGTCTTGGCAGCAAGCGCCGACATTCTGAGGCTGCTCGCGGGATTGTTTCGCCGCCCCCTGAAGAGATGCTTATGCAAGAGGACCCAAGCAGTCGCCGCAAATCTCGTAAACCGCGCTCCCGCGAGGACGAAGATGCCATGATGTCTGGTGCTGCACCTGTACCAGATAGATATGAGCGCCGCCACTCTCACAAGACACGTTCACGTGAAGACGACGATGTTGTTATGGTTGACCCAGACCTCGCAAACGATAGACGCGAGCGCCGCCGGTCTCACAAACCACGATCTCGCGAAGACGAAGACATGGTCATGCCGGATGATATGGCTATGCCTGGCCCACGCGATCGTCGTCGACGAGACAGAAGGTCTCGAGACGACGAACCCGTTATGGTTGAACCTGATGTTCCTGCTGACCAGCCTCTGCCGCGAGGCTCGAAGAAGGGCTTCGCTGGCATTTTCAGTGGCCTGAGAACGCCCAAGAACGAACGTCCTGACCCTCTCCGACGTCGCAGTACTTACGCCACAACTGACGATGAAGCTCTGCGCACTGCGCGAATGGACGGTGATGCAGTAGTTGTTGATGCCGACCGTGAAGCAAGACGAGCTGCACGCAAAGCCAAACGTGCAGATCCTGAAGAAGAAGCCCGCAGAGCCAAGGATGAGGCGCGTCGTGAGCGACGTCGTCAGCGTGAGAAGGGGGCGGATGCCCCAAGACAAGATCAGGATGCACGCAGAGCCGAACGTCGTGCTGCTCGACAGCGCGATGAGGAGGAAAGACGAGCTCAAGAAGAGCAGCAAGCAGAGGAGGAATTGCAGCGAGCACAAGAAGCCAAGGAGGCCCAGCGAGCAGAGCGTAGGCGCTTGCGTAGAGAACAAGAGGCGGCAGCTGCGGCGGAGCAAGAAGAACAAGAAGCCCGCCGAGCTGCTAAACGCGATCGTCGACGACCTCGACAGGCCGATGTATCCGAGGACGAGCATGAACGTCGCCGTCGTCGTGAAGCGAGACGGGCTGCTCGAGCTGCTGAAGAAGGAGCTGAGGGTCATCACCGAAGGCCACGGCATGAAGAGGCACAACAGCCCGCTTGGCCCCATCTCGGAACCTCATCCTGGGTTAAGGAACATGTCGATGCACCACCCCCGCCAGAGATCCCTCAAGCTGGTGATGTCAACGGAGGACAAACTGAGGATGATGAGATGGCACGACGTGAAGCTCGACGAGCTCAACATAGATCCAAGTATTCCGACGAGACGCCTGACGAGACCGAGGAAAGACGAAAGCGACGAGCAAGACGGGAGGAACGAGAGCGAGGTGGTCGTCACCGGGACAGACGATCAGAAGGTAGTGATGAGCGACACCATGCCCGCCGGGCGTCGAACTTTGCGGATAACGCAGCAGCTCCTCGCACGAGCTGGTGGAAGAAGATCAAGGGATGAAGGAACGAACATTGCATGAGAGTCATTTTGAGCGAGCGTGTTTCTAACTGTTTATTTGCTTGGTTCGATATCACAACCACGTTATATACGAAATATGACACCAACATGGTCGGTGTTTGGGTTTGGCGTGACTTTACTAACTAACGGTACATCGGAATGGAGTATCGAGGATATCCCAGAATTGGATATTGCATTGCATTGTATCTGGACGTATGTACTCGGTTTATGTATGCTTTGATCAGTATTGGTTGTCTATGATTTTATCTGGTAGCCCAGGAAGGCTGTTGTATGACATGTATACCCGAGAAACTGAGGAGGGAAGTTCAGAAGATGTGTAGTATTTGTTATTATTTTAGTAGTAGTTAGATTGTATGTATTGATGCGTTGCAGCACTATTTGTTATGGATATAAACATGTTGAGTCTAATGGGTGAGGACATAATACATAGTGATAGGTACTGTAATGACATCCAGCAGTGTAACATTGATGCTACGTTCCCCATCCAATTCCCGGTTGACATCTAACGTAGGTACCTAGGTTGGCGACTTACACCAGATCTGAAGTGTGATGCCTCCAATTGATTGATTGACGTTTCAGCGTCCACTAAGAATTGGTTCTCTATGTCAAAAACTTGACAAATATTCCACAGCGTCCACTACTAACATGTCCAAAGTCTCAGCCAGAAATACCTATGGTACTCTGTAGTTGGTATTCATTTAAATTATATTACCCTCCCTCGACTCGACGTCGAACGGCCTGGTCTATCACTCCACTCACTCACCTACCACCCGCTAGTTTTACTTGGGTACCCAGTGCAAGTACATGCCACTTCTCGCTGACGACACCTCAACCTCGAACAAAACGCTCCCCTGTTAACATCCGTGCTCAATTACAGCTACAACGACTAAACCATCACGACCGACTCGAGATACTGTGCTCCCTTTGCTCCGACATACACGCGATCGACCAATCGATGAGGTGACCATTAGCGGATACGTCAGTCAGTTGACGAACGATAAGCTGTAGCCATACGACTTGGCCATTGTTACCATGACTGCGCCAGGCAAAGGGTCACGATGGGGAGCTTTCCTCTCCTCGGCCTTTGAAGGCGTCGAGAATCGCCTCGATAATTTACTCGACGAAGAACAACAGGCCGCACAGCCACCCCAACCATATGAACAGCAACAGGGAATGAAGGCCGCGCCGCCTGCCCCGTCGCCGAGTCCCAAGCCTACCACCTCTGGTGCGTCGCTACTCTTTGCTTTCTCTCAGTCGTCAAAATTGACTGTCGCATACTGACTTTGGCAATAATTACAGCTACGGCTCCAAAGCCAAATCGAGCCAATGACCGACTACAAGCCAGGCTGGCCAAAGCGATGGCTTCGCGAACTTCACAATCCTCTCCACGTAGCTCCATTGACATCGCCCGCGGATCCGTAGACAAGGAACGGCCTGCCAGTACCGAGCCTTCTGTATCAAGACAAAGCACGGATACGCTAGATTCGAAACCTGCAGAACAAGAAAGCCCAGCTACCGAGCCCACCCCCGTCCATGAACCGCCCTCTACTTCCGCAGAACCCCAATCAATAGACTCTAAAGAAACCAAAGATACGGACGAGGGCGGACAGGGCTCCAAAGATTTACCGACGCCCATCATAATAGAGCCACAGTCAGACCTCGAGTCTCAAGATGTTCCACCGCAAGAAACCGAAAGCACTGCTGAAACTCAGCCCGAATCTCTGGAGCAGGGATCTGATGGTGATAAAACTGTGGAAGCACCACAAGATACGCCTTCGTCCGAGCTACCGGCACAAAAAGAACAAGAGCCAAGTTCAGTTGACAAGGGTCGTTCGGAAGAGATCCAGGAATATATCGAGCAGATCGACACTTTACAAGCCAAGCTACAATATCTATCCAAGAATGCTGCCGACGCAGCTAAGCAGGCTGCAAACTCGGCTGCTGCAGGCAGTGCAGAGCGCAAGTTAGCCGAGAAGGATGAAAAGATTGCGCTTCTAATGGAGGAGGGACAAAAGCTTTCTACCTCTGAACAAAAGTTCCGAACAGCAGTTCGCAAGCTGCGTTCGCAGATCGCCGAAAACGAGAAGCAGGCCAATGAACTTAAGAAGGATAAGGAGAAAGCCATGGCCGAAGCAGAAACTCTGCGCAATCGTATCAACAGCAAGCAAGAACAAGATAAGAGGAATGAGGAGATCCGCAAGGCAAGTGCCACATTGCAGAAAGAGATTGATACACTCAAAAAAGACAAGACGGCCAGCCATGAAGCCTACCGCCGGTTGGAGCAGGAGTCTAAAGCAAAAGCCGAACAAGCACAGGCTGCCCACACTGAGGCTTTGAACAAGGCGATAGACGTTGAAAGGAAAAGGCAGAAGGAACTCGAAAGTAGTATTGCCACCTTGCGTTCCGAAAAGGAGGCACTGGTCGAGAAGTTGCGCCTCACTGAAATTGAGTGGCAGGAGAAGCTAGATCGGGCAGTAGAGCGTGGTCGGAATGTTGAAGAGGAGCTGAAGCTAGAGCTCCGATCCGCCGAGGGTAAGCTCGAGGCCATGCGAGTAGCGGCGGAGGAGGCTTCTGCGGGATCTGGGGGCGACATCAAGTTGATACGACATATCGAAACCCTTCAATCGCAGTATGCCTCAGCTAGTGAGAATTGGCAAGGTATTGAAACATCCCTCCTGACAAAAGCGGCCAACCTCGAGAAGGAAAGAGATGAAGCGCAACGGCGAGAGTCAGAAATGCGGAAGAAGGCTCGCGACTCGGTAAGCTTCAATTCAACTGTTGTATCGAAGCATCATATCACTGACAAACCGTAGGCCAGCCGATGTAAGCGTCTTGAAGATGAACTTCAAGATGTTAGCCCAGCCCTTGCAACCGCTCGACAGGAGCTTGAGGCATGTCGTGAAGAGCTTGCTACTCTGAGGACACAGCACAAGAGTGCTGAGACAGCACTCGAACAAGCCCGCAGTGATCTCGAGAAGCATCAGCGGGCTGCTAGTAGAGAGGTGTCGGCAGAGGCTGAGCGAAGACAATGGGCAGATGATGTTGCGATAAGTACGCCAAAGTCCCAAAGCAGACCTGACTCTCCGTTGCTTTCCGTCGCCCGGACGTTCAGTTCTGACCTTATTGGTCTGCCCGTGCCAGGCAGACAGCCACGCCGGGTACCTACTCCTGGAAGTCAAACTGATAGTGCTGGCGAGGGATTCTTCTTCGGCCGCCGAATGTCCAGTCAGCCTCCACGGCCAAGTGCTTTGTCTACAACTGGACCCATGATGCCTCCACCACCTCCCTTCTCGCCCTTTGAGCCACCCAGCGAGTCACCGCGTGCGGCGTCGCCACCGCCAGACCGTGACGATCTTGAGGATGGTGACCCATCCTCTCCTCGAAACATGGCACAGGATATGATTTCAGTATCGACGGTTGGTGCTGGTCCTTCGGTGCAGCTTGTTGAGAGGATGAGTGCAGCAATCCGACGGTTGGAGGCCGAAAAGGTGGCTGCTAAGGAAGAGATGGCTCGTGTGTGCAGCCAGCGAGACGAAGCACGATCTGATATTGTAAACCTCATGACAGAATTGGAAACACAAAAGGGTGCCGCCACACGGGTGACAGAGTTGGAAACCGAGGTTGAAAATATCAACTCCCGTTATCAGACTACTTTGGAGATGTTGGGCGAAAAGAGCGAGCTCGTGGAGGAGCTGAAGGCTGATGTTCAGGATGTCAAGGATATGTATCGCGAGCTGGTAGAGCGGACAGTGATGAAATAAGAAAAAGGGGAGGTTTTTTGTTTCTCTCCCACGGTCTAGACCTGGGGAAGCTTGTAATATCTTTCTTGTTCTTCATTTCATAGCATTCATTTCTAGCTAACCCGACAACTCGATACCCTCGCGCTCGGCACCCTGCAAGATATATCGGCGTACCTGTTAAGAGAGTTAGATGGGAGTTTCATGGTGTATTGTCAAAAGAGAGAGCCGGGAATATCTTGTCTTTTACATACTTCTCTGTCAGGGGCAAGATCCAGAGCCAGCTCATCTGCGCTGTTTTTGAGGGTATGGTCTGCGCCTTCTTTTAGAAGGGCAACGGCAGTATCTCCTGGAGGACTGATGAGCGATGGCTTTACACTATGGGCAGTTGTGGGAGTTTCAACTAACCATGACCCTCTGCAATTGCATGATGAAGGGGGGTATAGCCCTCGTTGTCGGTAGGGTTTAGTGGACTCCTATTTTTCAAAAGTATATTCACCATTGGTACAGAGCCGATTGCGGCTGCGCGGTGAAGAGGATACTGGCCCCTACGATCACGAATTCGGGTAGATGCGCCATTGTCTATGAGAACTCGAGCGATGTCGAGGTTGTTCTTGGAGGCAACAAAGTGAAGGGCAGTCTATATATTTCAGACTGGGTTAGACCTTGGGTTCGATGATCTAGAATAGAGGTTATTGATGGGAGCTTTACCTGGCCAGCAGAATCTGCGAGGTACAGTTAGTTAGACCATCATAGACGAAACAGATATTAGAATCCTACTCTTGAGGTTCACATCGGCATCTTTGGAGATGATGAGCCTCAGAACAGCCTCGCCATCTGGAACGCTGGCTGATATCATGAGAGGAGACCACCCGCTCTCGTCCTGTAAATGTGAGCCCTTTATTCTGCCGAGTGATATAAAGGTGTAGCAACACGACTTACCTGAATATCAGCATCAAAACTGCGTTGACTAGCTAGCAACTGAACTATCTCCAAGTTGTTGGAAGATGCCGCCCAGTGAATAGGGTAACGACCATCATCATCCTTTCGCTGTGATAGTTTTGGATCTGACTGTCGAACAAATGAGCAGAGTGTTTCGGTATCCGATATTTGAATACTGACCTTGAGCAATGCTTCAGCTGTAGGTACTGTAGTGATTTGTTAGTGGTGGTGATCCTAGTCATGTAATTGAGTACCAGCTCACCTCGTCCCTCGCGAGCAGCTGTATGGAGGGGAAACTTGTCTTCGTTTTCCATTTTGATGTTTTAGTGTGAAGAGGTTCAGAAATGTATTGAATATGCGCCGACGATAGAACTTCACCTTAAGTGCTTGACATGGATGAAAGCTTGTTCATAGAGTTCATCCAGTACAATATCTAAGTGCTGCACCCAGTGGAGGTTAAGTAGGCTGTAGCTGACCTACGTAGCCCGACCACTCACTGTACGAGCACTAAGATACAAAGAATAAGCTGTTAGCCACAAACTGTGGCGCTTCTCACACTGCGCCACACGCAACCATGCAGCCTTTAGCTCTTTACACGCTCCAGTCGCAACTTTTGAGATTCAGACTTGGACATCAACTTTTCCAACGACCATTCATTTTTCTTTTTTTTTTTTTGGTCGCAAACTTCATCACACATACACAATGGAAACACCAGAAGTACCACAGGATGCGCTTCAGCTTAGCGCTCTTGCTGCACAAAATGCCACTGCTTCGAGAACATTATATGCACACGCTCCCGAGCGATCAACCACCAAGCGCCAGAAACTAGACGACGCGTCCGAAGACCCCATCATGAAGCGTCGTTTTCGCAACGAATACGCCGATGTCGAGACTCTGCCGCCCTCAATCACTGCGAAACTTCCGACCAAGCAGCCTGGAAAAAAGACCAAGGCTGGAGCGCCTGCTCGGCCCGCCATGAAGCTTCTCGAGGGCGCGCCTGGTTCAGGCAAAGCTGGAGCATCCGCAGCCAGGACCGAGAGCACACCGCAAAACATGAGCCTCACGACAAAGGGAACTCATCATATGATTCAGCCGAAACCCGAGTGGCACGCGCCATGGAAGTTGATGAGAGTCATATCCGGACATTTGGGTTGGGTACGCAGTCTGGCTGTCGAGCCTGGAAACAAGTGGTTTGCTAGCGGTGCTGGCGATCGAACAATCAAAATTTGGGACTTGGCGACGGGTGGGTTGAAATTGACTCTCACGGGACATATCAGCACTGTCCGTGGCCTAGCTGTGTCTCCCCGTCACCCATATCTCTTCTCTTGCGGTGAAGATAAGATGGTCAAGTGCTGGGACTTGGAGACAAACAAGGTTATTCGCCACTACCACGGCCATCTGAGTGGTGTCTACACTCTGGCCCTGCATCCTACGCTTGACGTCCTTGTTACTGGTGGTCGTGATGGTGTTGCTCGTGTTTGGGACATGAGGACCAGGAGCAACATCCATGTCCTATCAGGCCATACGCAAACCGTTTCCGATCTGGTTTGTCAAGAGGCAGATCCTCAAGTTATTACCGGATCGTTAGACTCAACAGTGCGACTTTGGGATCTCGCGGCCGGAAAGACTATGGGTGTTCTTACCCACCACAAGAAGGGTGTCCGAGCCCTGGCAACACACCCCTCAGAGTTTACCTTTGCCAGTGGTAGCACAGGCAGCGTCAAACAATGGAAGTGCCCTGAGGGTGCTTTCATGCAGAACTTTGAGGGCCACAATGCCATCATCAATACCATGAGCGTTAATGACCAGAACGTTTTCTTCACAGGAGGTAAGTGGTCTAATTGAGATAATCGCGAAATATTGGCTAATTTGATACTCAGGTGATAACGGTTCGATGAGCTTCTGGGATTGGAAGACTGGACATCGATTCCAGTCGCTTGACACTACAGCTCAGCCTGGTTCTTTGGACGCAGAGGCAGGCATCATGAGTTCAACATTTGACCGCTCCGGACTACGTCTGATCTGTGGTGAAGCTGATAAAACAAGTAAGTGCTACAACCACCCCGCAGATCTCATAGTTACTTGCTAACACATCTGCAGTCAAAATCTGGAAGCAGGACGAGACAGCGACAGAAGAATCGCACCCTCTGGAATGGAAGCCGACTCTCGCTCGGAGGAATTTTTAAGGCGCATAAGAAGTGGCGTTACTAATTTCATGATATATTGTCCCGAGACGCCGCTCTGTTGGCTCTATATTACAATTATTTATACACCGATACCCAAGGCTTTTAGGTCCCCGTCATCGCGGAGGGCCATTTTCACTTCGTCGTCTGCAATGGAGAGGCGGAGCTTACTCGATCTTTCAGCGCGCTGATTTTCGAGATTAATTAGACCAGCAGCCACCAACTCGAGGGCAGCTGTGTGTATGTGTCCAGGCCGAGTCATTGGGCGCTGCGCACTCGTCATTGTGCCCTTCAGGCCACTATCGAGAACCGCTGCGATACCAGGAAGCGCTTGTGGAGCTCGAAGATTGGCCCGGTGTATCTCGTCCAATGTTTCGCCGAATGTTGTTTCGGCCAAACCTGTTCTTCGAATACGCATCAGGAGAGCTGCCATGACGAGTTTGGACATTAGTGGGAGACTGCGCAGGTGTTGCTGGATGGGATTAGTAGTGGCCTCGTTAATGGCCTTTTTAATTGTTGCAATAGTAACGCGGCCAGAACCCTTTGTTAGTGTTTGGGGTTCTCGCTTGCTCGGAGTTGTGGGATCACTAGGAGCGTCCGCCTCAGCCAGCTCGACAGCTCGACGACAAATGTCGAGGGCTCTTCGAGCGTCACCGCTGACAGCAGCTACCTTTCGACTAGCAAATTGAATGGCGTCCGGGTCTACAATGTTGCCAGGGACTCCTTCCAGTCGCGATTGAATGATTCTCATAAGCTGCTCGTGATTGTAACCGGGGAATGTGATACGTGTAAGGCCTATGAATGCTGGTCAATGCTATATCATTGCGTGTGATAATTACAAACATACCTAGACGACTACTGATTTTGTTGGTCAGTGTTCGTTCTGGAAGATCCATAGTGTTGGCGACTGCCAGGACAATAAGGCGACTATGCCGCAGGGCAGGCCAGTTGAAGAAGTTGTACATGACAGCCTGGTTCTTGGTGACTAGCTGGTCAAGCTCGTCCATGAGCACCACACAGGGGGTACGGCGAGGACTCGGGTTGCTGAATTCCCTTTCTAGGAGATCAAGGGCCTGGGTTGGACTGGCTCGTTCCCCCTTAAGGGCCTCCCAGAGAAGAGTATAAGACTGGTGAGGATCCGTGATCTTCATACCGTTGATCTCGACGAAGATAAAATCGTCGAGCTCGTCGGACCCTACCGCCTCTTCCAGCCTCGAAACAACCTCGCGGACTGTAGCAGTTTTACCGGTACCGGGCGTCCCTGAAATATAAATACAATTACCAGTACCATCTGAGATAGCGGCCTCGAGATGAGAGTAGACTAGGGAGAACTCGCCTTCTCGACACGGAAGACTAGTGGGCACCGAAGACACATGCAGGCGAGACCGTGCTATTTGGAATGGCGAAGATTCAACATGACTCGGCGAGAGTTTACGTGTTGCTAATGGGGTGAATTCAAGTCTCTTGCTTGCACTCCTGCAGTGTGCTGTTAGCAACATGGACTAAGGGGTGTCTTGGATACTGACCTCTTTACACGAGAACCCGGTGTTGCTTGGCTTCTTCGGGAAGTTGGCGTGGCTGCTGTTGAACCTCGCCCAGCCTTGGTCGGAGTCTGTGGGACCTGAGGAGGATGGTAAGCCTCGTCCATAGGGGACGGGCTTCGAGCTTTACGACGTTGCCGTGTCGCTTTTGTGCCGGCTTTGACCCTGTCCATCAGAGCAAAGAGGTCATCCTCGCCATTGTATATCTCCTCCCATATAAACTCGTTTGTATAAGTTGCAGTACGAGTATTGCAGCCTCGCCGGCAGATAAAGACCTTACCAAAGTCTGCATGGTTTCGGGGAACTCGGCCTTGGGGATATTTAGATAGGAAGGCGTCGTGGGACATAATCTTAGCCTTCCCATTGACGGACGCCAGGGGGTTGATGTCCCATGATGGGGATAGGTAGAGTTCGTTCTTAAAAGGCAGGTTAGATTGAGCTCGGCAGTCTCGCAAAGCTTGTATCTCACTGGAAAGAAGTCTGTTCGTTTTTTGTCCTTGTTTCGAATCTCCCTTTCGCTCGAGAACCACATGAAGTTGGCTGCCTTCTCGCCTTCTCCATCATCCTCGACAAACTCGCAAATCAGAGCGACCCATACTTCATTAAATCCATCGGCCTTGAGCATAACAGTGTCTCCGATTCGACATTCGAATTGGCCAATCTTGGCTCCCACAATCCTGTCGCCGACTACTTTTCTTCGTTTTCTATCGCTCTGGGGATCATCGCTTCGTTCGGTCGTTGGGGTAGAATTGTATATCCATTCCCATGTCGGTTCATCGCCTGCGAGCTCATCGTCGGATAAATCCTGAGGATTTTGGGGCAATTCCTGTTTCGCCGTTTCTGTCGGAGCAATGCGTGCCATTATTTATTTAGTCGTCGTTTGAAAATAGATGCTGTCGCAACAATACACGCGTCGTGGGAGACGCGACGTGGTTAATTCTCCAGGAAAGTAAAGAATAAAAGTGGTTGCTAGGGCGTATGCACGTACCGGGGGATTGTGTAAGTCATACCCCTATTTATATGAACTGGTCCTCGAGATTTTGTACAATTACACGGGATAGCTCTCGAAGAATCTCGCTGATATACTAGGTAGATGCCTATTAAATAATAGTAGACTCTTCCTTGATGTCTATTCGCCGTTCGGTCTCATCTTGTGATCAGTGGCCGCGACTCTAGCTAGATCAGAAACCTGAACACGATGTCATGCATAGGTAGCCGTATCAAATGATTAGGTACAGAAGCAGCCAAGTTATCACTCCGTTCGATAAATCAGAAGAGAAGTTTTGTTTGCTGGCAGAAAGTTTTGTAAAGAGCAATCCGTCAAACATACCTAAGCAACTTTCAACGTTAGTTTCGCAGTATTGTTGATAGTTCGTGGCAACCTCCTTTCGGGTGATTCTCCTTCTCCCTTGAATGGACCGATTGTTTGTTCAGCTACAAACGAGCAATAATCACTAGATGATGCAAACAATTCTAGTGGTTGGTTGGTGAAAACAAAATTGGCTTGCGTTAGAGAAGCAAGTACCCGACAGTATGGCAAGTGCCATGCAGATGGCAAACGGAAATCCCATCTGCACCTGCCTCGATTGTGATTCACTGCCAATAAAAAACTCCTGCCTCTCTTTCCTCATCTAGGCACCCACGTAGCTTTTCTGCCTGCTTTCTCTTCTCATCCTTCTTGCATCTACCTACTCCCATCGAATCTATCAGACAGCCTCGACGTTTCTGGTCTACATAGCCTAACTATCATCATAACTGATACATCATGGCAGAGTCTCAACGCGGAAGGGGGAAGTTCCCTCCTTCAACAAGACCCTCAACAGTGGAGAAGTTCGCATCTACCAAGGGTGACCAGATGCCGACAGCCAAGTCGATGAGGCAAGAGAAGGACAACAAAATTCGCCAAGCTGAGGAAGCAGAATACCTTGGTCGTCCACCCGACAATAAAGAGCTGATCCAGGTGAAATTGGAATACTTCCCTTGTTTCCAACAAGCAATATTGATACAATATTCCAGGTCACACATATCCTCCCAGGGAAGGAACTTCTCCCGAGCGGGTTGGATGACCCAGGAGTGTTTGATAATATTCGAAAGGAATACCGGGTGTACATCACCCGCGATGTACCCAACGTACTAGTCATCCATTGTGAATCAATGCCTCGTCTACGAAAGGCACTCCACGCAATCAACTGGGCGATCCGTAATATGCGTCTGTCCAACGACAGTACCAATATATCTCTCCTAGTTCAGGAGACTACAAATGCTCCCGTCACCAACATGATACAAGCTAGACTGGGCACTCGCCCTTACTTCGACTCTCGCAATCTCGAACTTCTGAACAATTCCACTGCAATGGACCGACACTTGTCTCAGCTGACGACAGAAATCAATTCGTCATCAGAGGGTTTGATTGCGCTCAACAAAACACTCGGACTACGAGTCAATTTTGGCCATGTTGTTATCACCAAGAAGAAGAGAGGTGCTCAAGATGAGATATCTCACTCTGATTTGGTCGATCTCATGCGCGTATATTCTAGGCGTGGAGGTGCGGTCTTCCACACAAGGTGAGTAGTTTGATACACTCAGATATTGACCACCATATCTAACCCGAACTAGACTTGACGGTTACGAAAAGGCGGAAGAGATCTTGCGTTTTCTACTGCAGCCTGGAGAGGCGGTCTGTACCAGTGAAGATGAAATAAAACGGGGCTGCGAAATAACTGTTAGGTCCAACGGGCTTGACATCAAGACCGAAGGCGACTTCACACATGGGAAGGGTGTCCAGCTCGCTATGGTCCGAGCGACCAGACCTGAGCAATGGGCCCGTTTGAACTGGACGGTTGCTGCACCTGACATGTATGTTACCTATGGGAAGCTTAGGAGCGGACTACTGATTCTGTTGTACAGGAACTACGACTGGAACTTTCGAGTGGATGCTTGGGATCAAGCAGAAGTACCACTCGAGTTCAAAGATCTGGCAAGAAAGGTTTCGATTGCCTCTCCGGATGACGATACTCTCCTCCCAGTCCCACGCGTAGATATCCATAAACTTGCTAGTTTGAAGGACAAGATCACCGATATTTGTGCAAAGTCTTGGGTAATAGTCCCATTCAAAGATTCTAACTATGCACTCAAGTTCAATATCACCAAGACTTTGAAGGAACTCGGTGTAGCTGAAGAGCCGGAAGTAACTTGGGGCGTCGAACTGTATGCTCCTCATTGGGAAGAAAGTGTGAACCACGCTAGTGGAGGACGGAAAGATTGGGGCCAGGGGCTGGAAAATATTTGGGCGGAGGGAAACGATCTCGAGTCGAGGCTCGGATCCTTTATGCGGACCATATTAGAGGTCCAAGGCCTCCTGACCAGAGCCGATGCCGGTACTGCCTCGTCATAGAGGGCATTCAAAAGCGATGCCGTGTCGACTGGCGTCTCTCTAGGCCTGACTACTATGTCTGTCTACCACGTCGAGGATAGTATAGTTTTTATCGTGTTCATCTAAGCTTGTTGTTGATCCTGTCCCTGGCTAGCCAGTATCTTTTGTCTCAAAACTAAGTGAAACTCGCATTAGCCATGTGATTATCAGAAGGGGATATAGATGCATTTCAAACCTACCCTCTTCAATTGTTCGTGCATTTGTCTGCTTTCTTTGGACGATAACCTCGAGATCCTTAAGGTTGTTTCCGAGCTCCTCGACCTTGGACTCGTAAAACTTTTCGGCAGACTTGAGTTTCTATATTGCGGTCGTTAGACGAGTACACACCGACTGATTCACGTAATGCGTACCTTTTCCACCAAGAAACCAGTACCTATGTCTACCAAGACGGTGTCGGCATCTGACAACTCTCCTCGGACATATAGAGAGTTGGTAAGGGGTACCAATACAGAGTTGGCTCCTGGTATGTATTAGACATCATCTCGTAATGAACATCGAGCGCTGGGCAAAGACATCGGCGCAAAAGGGATATGCCGCACCTTCAGGAGCATCAGACCTGCTCTTCACACATCGAAGGCAGTCCTTGAATTTGTTCTGGGCGGCGTGGAGCTGCGCAAACGAGTTCGTCAGGTGTTCGAGCTCTTCATCGAGTTGCTTCTTGACTTGAGCGAGCTGCTGGGGCTCTAGGGTATCGAGGTTGACTGTAGTGAGGAGAAGTTAGTGGTCGGACGCGAGTTATTTGGTCAGCTGGGGAGGGGCTTACTCTGTTCTTGTCTGCCTGACATCTCGACGTTTTTATAAAGTGATTTGGTGCAGGTCTTGGTTAGAGTCGTAAATTGGATGCTTGTCTGAATGCCCCTCCACGATCTCGGTTCGTGAATATTATGACGTGGGGTCGTTGAATTCTACTAACGGGGTTGCTGCACACCACCACTTATACTGTCAACAGATCTGCACCAACAATATGAGAGAGGTTAATCAGACAGGTATATATAATTTGTCAATTCATTATTGTATTCAATTTTATGCCAAATGACAACTTTGCTCGATTGTTCTAAATACTCGTAACACGTTTCATAGTATACATAGCCGTAGCAAAAGGACAGCAATTCACATCTACTATCATAGCTTCTCCAACAGATTCGAGATGAACTCGGGCAGCGCATCGACCTTGACATTATCCTTGACAGACAGTCGTCGACATTGGACCTCGCAAGTGCCATTTTCCTTGAAAGACTTGCCCAGGATCACCAGAACAGGATATCCTACCATATCGGCATCTTTCATCTTCCAACCAAATGATCGTTTGCGATCATCGAGAACAACATCCAAGCCAGACTGTGACCCATTGTTCTTGGCAAGCGTGTCGTAGATGACCAAAGGGTCATCTCCCAAGTTAGACGAAGGTATGATCGCAACCTCGAAAGGCGCGATAGCGCGGGGCCAGTTCAGTCCTCGCTCATCGGCAAGAATCTCAGCTACGGCACCAAAGATTCTGGAAACTCCAACGCCGTGACAGCCCATTTGAACGGGTACACGGCTCCCTGGTGCTAGACCCTCTTCCACAGCCGCCTCAGGAAGTCCTGATCGTGGGAGGGTAACACAGGCGTCGAGAGGCACCGAATAACGAGTTCCTAATTGAAACGTATGGCCGCATTCCAATGCTCTGTGGATTTTCAATGTGCCTGTCTCGCATCGAGGGCAGCCGTCACCATCAGCAATAGGTACCAAGTTCAATCCCGCACCACTGTCTGAGCTGTCGACCGTAGAAGATTTTGCTTCATGACATTCGAGATCCTTGGGCAGTAACGGCAGCTCATTGCGAACATTCTCAAAACTCGAAGCAAGTTGACCATCAACAACATTGATAATTTGCGCACTGTCACTCTTTAGCGCTTCTGCCCACAGTGGTAGAGGGTTCTCAATCGTTGTGTCCAGTTCCGAAACAACTGATTTGATAGCGTGAAGGCTCGGTCCGATGTCAGCAGAATCACCAGATGTTTGAGGGTACCAAGCGTTAACCAAGACCTTTCGATCTTTAGAAATGCCTCGCCAAACACGGAATTGCGATGCCGAAATATCCCCATTACTCTTTGAGGCAGAGGGCACACGGGCAGTGGCGACCTCATCGTTGGCAGTATAGCCGCATGAGTCACAGTTGACAACAGAATCCTCACCAACGGCACTAGGGAGGTGATACTCGTGACTGAGATCACCACCCATATCACCAGAACTCGCCTCAGCGATGAGGTAGGGCAGTTTGAGCTCGGCGAAGAAGGCGCGATATGCCCCAGAAACTTGGCGATAGGTCTCAATAGCTTCGCTCGTTGTGAGGTCAAACGTATAGAGATCTTTCATAAGAAATTCCCTTGAGCGGAGCAGGCCATGGCGGGGGCGACGCTCATCACGATATTTTCGAGCTGCAAGTAAAGGGTCAGCAAGGCAATATTGGTGTTGAAAGGGAGCGTGCAGACTTATTTGATATAGTCTGATGGGTAAGTCTTTGTACGAGTTGACAATCCCAGCGACTAAGGTCGTGATTTCTTCCTCGTGAGTAGGAGATAGGATCAACGGGGTCTCTTTACGATCGGTAAGTCGAAACAGCTAGATAGTCAAGTCAACATACGCCTCTCAGATGATGTTTCAAAGCTCACTTCAGGCGCAACAGATTCAAGACGGTTACTCCTTCGCCATAGCTCCTCCGATGAGATAGTTGATAGCGATAATCGGGAGGCACCTGAGTTGACAGGCGTCAGTACTGCAGGCTGAGCTCACGATAGTATACGAACCAACTGAGTGCATGTGTTTGTCAATCAGTTTTTCTATCTTGTCCTGGACACGAAGACCTAAAGGTAGAAGCTGAAAGATGCCAGAATGAGCCTGTCGAGGGACATATCAGTCAGTACCTGTTTGATGTGACAGGATGGCTGGAAATAGGTACTTGACGGAGAAAACCACCTCGAATGAGCTTTCCGTGGCCGACTGCAACTCAATTAGCTTACAATACATGTGAAGTAGGATTGAGACTCTTACACTCTTCTTCATTGGCAGTGAGGCCACCAGTTGGTACCCATGTTGTTGAGAGGGTGGAGCGAGGCAAGTCGCTTTTAGCTCTGCTTGTGACTGAGAAAGCTCGCAACTGGAGACTCAGAGTCCTCCGACAAGCATTTTTACCACTTATACGAGTGATGCTTGAGAAGTACATGGTTTTTTCCAAGCTTCGATGAACAAGATCCGCCCAATTCAAGCAACCATTGTCGATTTCAAGACCCTCTCTGACAGCTTCCAGATTCTAGATTCTAGTCTCGGAGGAGCTCCCGCTTGACTGACACCAGTTGAGCTTAGTCATCTTGCATTAGCGTCTATAAACGCGCTAGACGCCCGGAACAGTGGGGGTGGAGCAGCTGGAAAAATGCGCCGCCCAAAGGGAAAAAAAAAAGTTCGAGGTCCCTGGATCGCATTTGCATTC
>JAALXH010000817.1:0-14246 GCA_012977735.1 Fusarium tanahbumbuense | reverse complement strand
GGGGAGGAGGGTAAGCTCCAGCAGGACCTGCAGGAGGGTGACGCGGGAGAACAGACGCTTCGGAAAGCGTCAATCCTGAGACAGCAGCCAGGAAGAGGCTTAGTGTGTTTGAGTGCATCTTGGTGGCTTGCTATGAAGAACAAGTGAGCTTCTGGGGTGTTGTTCTGGAAGGAGAGAATGGAAGCTCGTATAATCAAAGAGAGACAAGACAAACTTGCATCAGTGGCTTAACTTGCAATAAAACGTGTCGATCACGGCTCAGCTGTTCTTTAAGAGTAAAGGGCTGGTGGGCCAATGGCCGCATAATGTTCGGATCTTCCCCCATGCTTAGAGCATGGCTAATGCTTGTGTAATTTGCCTTTGCACTCGGGTTGGCCCTTGAACGATTATTAGATCCGAGGAAAGTCCCTTGCGCTTCGCCTGAAAAACTGGGCTGTCAAGTTGGTCTCAATGGATGTCACTTTGGGGGTCAAGACGTCGGGTTGGTTGAGACTTGTGAGCAAAGACGGGCAACCCAACCTCCAAAAATTATGCTTCAGTTAGTACTGTCGATCACTTCCCCATCTCCTCTGCTACGCCGAAGGTTGCTCAGCTGCCCCCACCATGAATCTGCAATCTCGAGTCATTGGAAACGTCTTTATCGACAGTTTTTTCTTATTATTATTTCTTTTTTCTTCTAAAATCTCATCGCCCCGTTCGGTTATCACAGCTACTGATGCAGATACCCATCGTACCGTTCACCGGCTCTTGACTAGACTATCAGCCGCAGGGTCCGGTAATGCAATCCCCAGTACCGGATCCCGTTATTTCCGAGGTGATAGAGGAGAGAAAAGCCGTTGGGGGGCCCTCGAGATTAAATTAGTTGACAGAGAAGGGGAAAATGGATGCCAAAGAGTCGCAACAGTGACTGTTTTAGGTTTGGTTCTACCTGGGTGAGCGCTAGGAGATGGTAAAACTGCTCTAAAAATCGGCCGACAGTTGCCCCGTAGCGAGGACCAAGGACCAACATGTCATCCTTCGCTTGGAGACGTTGCGTGATTAAGATGTCGCCCCGAGACTTGTAGAGGCACTGACTCCAGGAATAGCGACTCGGAAGACGAGCTTATAGCATTGTATCCATTATAAACAGGAGTCCGGCCTCGCGGATATTCACCCGAAGGGCTTTTTAGTGGAGAAAATGGACAAGAGATTTTCCTCTAGTACCTCTTGGCAGCTGGAGCGTGGCGCGGGTACCTCAAGCTTCCCCTTTGTTAGGCTACTCGTATAGAAGTTGGTCAGTGAAGTAGACTAGAGAAACGACGGTCGCTCTGCTAAGCTTCCTTCGTGTCACAGTTCTTTTGTCTGTAGTCTGTGCAGACCAAGTCCGCGGCCGCTGTCAACGGATTTTGCGTGGGCGAAAGAATGCAGAAGGTTAAGTCAGATAAATTTCGATCCACATTCTCCATGGGATTGATGTCGCTAGCTCGCGCGGGAAATTATGAATATCTCCCTGGCGTTACATTCGCCTACACGATGATCCCCCGGTCCTTGCTGGATAACAGCATGTCACCCTTGGATTTCTGTCTTTTCTCACTTTTTATGAGACGAGATCTGCCAACACACGGTTCATGCGAGTGTTCGTTCGTGCCGAGGGAGCCGGATCTTCTCCCCCCTCTAACAATAATGGAAATGATCATCACCGTTCCCTCTTAACGCCCACGTGGAAATCTCAGATGCCATACCTGCAACTGCAACAGCCATTTGAGAACCAACACATTTCACGTTTCATAATTCTGTACACAAACGATGGATGCAAATTGTCTAGGCATTTAGTAACAAAATCTCCGTCGGCTCGGCAGCGTGTTTGATCCTAGCATGCATCTCCCGGTTGAGCCCTGACCAAGGGGATTTTTGAGAATTAGTCCCTGGCGAAGGAAGCATCCTCGCCAACATCATTGGCTGCTTTACTATGCCACTGTCCTCACTGTGAAAGCTACTAGAATCCTTTTCAGCCACCAGCGCCGAGCTAGTGGCACTTGCAAACTAGTGGCGCGAGGTTCCGATAGCAGTGACTGCATCATTCATTCTACTGCACTGTAGCAAAGAAAGGGGTGCCGTGGTTAGTGGAACTTTGTTCTGCTTTAGCTGTAGCCCTACTACGTATTACAAGACAGGATTTTGCTCCGGAGGTTCTGAGTGGATTCGCCATCAATGCGTCGGTCCAAAAGTGCCTTCAGCCACGGCCATTTTGCCAATCTTTACCACATCGGCTGTCGATGGCATGATTGAACCTCGGAGTCGGAACCAATCTTCCAAGGTTACTCCTGGGCCTGACGCTAGTTCATACACCCAAATGAGGGGCGCAATGGGGACTCTCTGATGATCAGTACGACGTTATACATATATCTCCCTAGGCCCAGGGTCCCTCAATGCAACCAGGATTTGTGATGGAATCGGATCGGCGTTGAATCTACCAATTTTGCTTTGTTTTTTCCGATGATCGTGAGATCCTTTTTCTTTTTAATTCTTTGTCACATCCTCTCGTGAAAGTTTCGCAATGGCAGAAGAGCGAGGTACTCGCTTGCTTGCGAGCATATGGACGCTGGCGCTTCTTTCTCTTATTCTGTTGTTTCTGCGTATCTACTGCAAAAGATGGAGAGGCAAGGGTTTGTGGTACGATGACTGGTTCCTCATCGCGGCCCAGGTGAGTTTGTTCAACCTCCATCCTCAACCTTTCGAGTCTGTTGGCGCTAACCGATGGATGTTTCGTCATTAGGTGACACTAATGATCTCTGTGGCCATCAATACGTACTTGGTATCTCTGGGATTCGGACGACATATGAACACGATTAGCGAAGAGAACTTGAGAACGATCAATCTCAACACCATTGTCGGTGCGGCTTTCGGTATCATCGCGACGACGACGAGTAAAACATCCTTCGCCATCACCTTGTACCGAATTGCCACCAACGTGTGGATGAAATACTTCCTCATCTTCGTCATCATCACCATCAACATCTCGATGAACTTGGTTTGGATCTTTGGTCTCGCCAAATGCTCGCCTCTCGCCAGAGTCTTCGATAAGAAGGTCCCCGGTACCTGCTGGGATCCAACAGCGCTCCTTCAATTCCAGCTCTTTGCCGCATGTGAGTTTTCCCGAAACCGTCGATCGGTGGCAGCATAAACTAACTCAATCCAGACTACTCGGCTATCCTCGATTTTGTGCTTGCACTCCTCCCATGGGCGATCTTGATGCGAATGACTATGCGACGACGAGAGCGACTTGGAGTTGCTGTTGCGATGAGTCTGGGAGCTATGTAATTTCACACTGCTTTGAATGAGACATAGTCTTGAGAACTAATACTTTCAATAGTGCTGGTATGACTGGTATTGTCAAGTCTGTTCTTGTTGTCAACATGAAGAGCAAAGACATCACTTACGATCGTGTCGACCTTACCATCTGGACCTTGACAGAACCTGCCGCTTCCATCATGGCTATTTGCATTCCAGTCTTGTATGTTTCATCCATTTATATCTTCTCAGGCTCAATGCTAATGCAAACCAGGCGAATGCTTTACCACGAACTCAAGTCAAGCTCAAGGAGCTACAACAAGAACAAGACCAACACAACCCCCAACGACCACGAAACTAGAAACACGGTCCCGTCATCACAAGCCAGACAATCGAGACGATACGGCCCCAACTCACGATATGGTCGAAACTCGGTGGTTATCATGTCCGGCTGGCAGGAGTCGCAAGAGCACCTACAAGACTCTGACGAAAGTATCAGCGGCATGAAGGCGTCCGCGAACTCAGGCGGTGTCATGAAGACGGAGGAGGTCAGGGTGCAACACGAGCGACTGAGCACATTTAGCGACGAGCACTCAATAGAGTTGAGGAACTTGCCGCAAGCGCAAGTCAAGGGTGGTTATCAAAGCCATGAGCATGAGCGAGCGCCTTCTTTCTAAATTATTTTCTTCTATAACGTATATATTAGCTTAGTTATTTATACATGATACCCTGACACTTGCCCATCAAGGCTTCCCTGTGCATTTGTGCATTGAACAGTGAACTCGTATACTGGTGAGCCTCCGACAAGGCCAGGTAGGTATGAGGGATGGTGCCAAGATATCCGCTCAATGTGATAATATCCATCCAAGTCTACATCAATATAAACTATACTCAACACTCGAATACGGACCGTTCCGCATTAACTCGTCAGGGTATTTATTGGAAGGACTGGTTGCAAAGCATAACACACGAAATAATATGGTCAGTAAGGCAATTTTAGACTGACTTTTGGGTTACTTCATTCTGGCGCTTCATGTCTTACGACAGTTCTTCTGCTACCCATATATGCTGCAGATAAAATCCAACGGCCGACTAATACTTCTGAAGATAGTCTTCAATATCGATGAAATTCATAAATCTCTTATATTAAATGCATTTCCAAGTGAAGTCAGTAAAGTTGTAACCCCACCTATTTGATAAGGTACGCCAAGAGGAAGGGTAATGCCGAGATCTCTCTTATCGCGTCTTGGCAGCTTTAAATGACTTTTCCCCAGGCCAACGATCTTCGCAAGAGCCATAGAACAGAGCGTGCTTTAGCACTAGGCTACTCGACACCGATATCATGACAATTTGTGGTTCCGTGGTATTCTGAGGAATTTGAACTCAGTAGCGCAACGCTATACCCACAGATCGGGCAGCCTAAGCAAAGCATAAGCTAGCGAGATCGAAGGCATTGACTTTCTCTGCAATGTTTTGATGGCTTTCCAGGGATGAGAGCTTTAGAAATATCAGCCTCGCTGGTATATCCAAGCGGACTGGTCGAAATTACCAGTGATGGACGTGTGGGATGTTGCTATATACTGACATCATCTCTGGGTACCTATTTTTGAGTTTTTCCGAGGCGTAAGTCCCCAATATACATATCGAATCTCTGGGTACCATCAACATTAGCTTTACTTCCAGTGTAGTATTGATAGAAGCGTACATCAGCCTATAAGCGAGAGCAACTTCTTTAGGTCAACGAGGCGTAGGTTGCTTCGAAAAAATATCATCAGGGCTCTGATTGGTTGATTTGAAATGACGACAGCCGTGCTAACATGGCGACATGGCACTCCAATCTCTACCTCACAGCGCAAATCTGATTGACTTGATGTCATAGATAGTTTTTAGTATCAAGGTTACATCAGGAGCATCATCAATACCATTGTTTGTGGTCAATGCCCCGATCAACATGGAGTTTATTGCAGCCTCTATGCATGCAACCTTATAAACGTTTAACAGGGATTATATGGTGCAATGGATACAGCGAGACACGTCATGAGTAATCCCTCAAACATATTTAGTTTAGATGCAACTAGCATCTTTGCTATTGCTCTCCTCCCGTAAGCAAATTCTGGCAGATTGACACAATGTCCGCCGACCTAAAGCAGCCTTCGTCGCCGGATCTCAGCGATGAGGCAGGTGCAACAACTCCAGTGAATGAGAAAGCTCTCTTACGGAAGCTTGATTTACGTCTTCTACCAGCGGTTGGAATATTGTATCTCCTGTCATTCTTGGACCGCAGCAATGGTACGGTACGGCTTATGAGCAGATGCTATCTTGGCTGACATATCTTGATTAGTTGGAAACGCTCGTATTGAAGGAATGATAGATGATTTGCACATGTGTGAGACTATCAGATTTCTATTCTTGTCAATTTCTAAAATGTTTTAGCTGGAAACGAATATCTTACTGGATTGACTCTGTACTTCATCGGTTACGTTATCTTCGAGGTTCGTTGTTATGTCTTTGAGTCAATCACCTTCTCACCATTGTTAGATTCCGTGCAACATTATTCTCAAACGGACAACACCCCGACTATGGCTTCCTACCCTGACGATTGCTTGGGGCATTGTGGCAACCCTCCTCGGTATTGTCCAGAACAAGGCTGGATTCTTTGTCGCTCGGTTCTTTCTTGGTGTGACAGAAAGTGGACTTTTCCCTGGTAGGTTACAATAGTCATTAAGTCCCTAATGCGGGACATATGCTGACAAGATCAAAGGCGTGGTATACTATTTTTCGATGTGGTATAAGCGGCGCGAGAGACAATACCGCATCTCTTTGTTCTTCAGTGCTGCCTCTCTCGCTGGAGCCTTTGGCGGTATTCTGGCATATGTATGGCCTACGACCCCCAGTGTGCGAAATAACTAACATTGATAAGGGCATTGGCAAGATGGCAGGCATCGTTTGGGAGAATGGATGGCGATGGATATTTATTCTCGTAAGTCCTCGACATATAGCCCCCCACTGAGCTGACCCATCGGCAGGAAGGTATTGCTACCGTGGTGGTCGCTGTAGCAGCATACTGGTTCATCGAGAACTATCCCAGCACTTCCAAATTTCTCACTCAGGGAGAGCGTGCTTTCATTCACGAGCGCCTGAACGCAGACAGTGATGCTATCCGTGAAGAAAAGTTTAGCTGGGCTGCTGTTCGCGAAGCCTTCCAGGATCCAAGTTGCTGGCTCTACGGTTTGGGGTTCCACACGATGAGTTTACCATTATATACACTCTCTCTGTTTCTGGTAAATTTTACTCAAGTTGATCATGTACAGGACTAACTCGCTCGTTAGCCCACTATTATCAAGGACCTTGGATATACAGCAGCAGTCGCCCAGCTCTTGACCATACCGCCTTATGCTGTTGCCTTTGTTACTACCTTGAGCGTGGCCATTGCCTCTGAAAAGCTCGCCAAACGCGCGGTATTCATTGCTGGATCCTCAGCAGTTGCCGTTATAGGATATGCAATTCTGCTCGGCAACACGAACCCGACCGCCAGACCGGGAGTCTCTTACGTGGGAACATTCTTTGCCGCAGCTGGGATTTACCCTGCCACAGCCTTGGTTCTCAGTTGGCCGGCCATCAACGTCTCTGGACAGACCAAGCGTGCTATTGCGAACGCAATGCAGATCAGTATTGGAAATCTCGGTGCTGTATTGGGAACACAGCTGTACAGATCTGGGGATGGACCAAGGTTTGTCGTTGGTCACTCGATGGCTTTGGCATATCTTGTCGCAAATATCATTGTGGTGAGTATCCTGGGGTGGCGGTTAAAGAAGCAGAACCGAGATCGGGCGGCTGTAAGCGAGGAGATTAAGCATGTTGGGGAGGTTGAGGGTTGGAAGGGTGATTCGGATCTGAGATGGAGATTCGAATATTAATATAGAGCATCTCCTGGTCGTCGACTGGCACACCTGTTTATGGAATTTCTATGAAGTAGCATTAGCAGACTAAGCTTGAGAGAATAATCTTTCTTTTGCCCACCTAAACTTGTGGCGTTTTTGCATTCGGAAGCCCATAGCGGCTTCGGATTGGGAACGACGCTCTTTTTGTTGCCATCCAGGCTGCCGCAAAGCCACAACAGGTCCCTGCTGCTATTTCAAACCTGTCTCTCTTTGGTGCAATTGGCGCCATCGCGGTACTCGCAAGTACAGGCGTAGCCGTCAAATCTGTGTTGGAAAGATCATTAAAAACGAAGCTTCACCATATTGACTAAATGCAGTTTCAAGACAAAAAGTACCGTACTGCATTATACTCTAGGGGCTTCCAGATTTCTAACTTCTATAACAGATCTTGACTAGAGCGGCTACTGATATCAAGTTTATGCCTAAAATGAAAGCAGACATCAAGAGGGCTGTCATATCATTTTATCATCTTATGTAGATAGTCTACTCTATGGGCATGGAGCTTCATTGGTATTCATAATGCTGGGGTCAATTTTAGTAATTGGTTTGAGAGAATACAAGGTCAACAGGCAATAGGCTACTAATCAATATTCAACAGAGGGCTTGACGGGTGATCTCAAGGCTCTTTTGCCTTCATGTTACTGCAAAAACTCTTGTCGGTCATTCCATCGAGGGCAGTTTATTGAACAACTTTTTCATGCGGAATACGGGCTCCTTGTCAAGGTCCCGGTCCGGCAGCCGAGACTCGGCATCCCCCAGCACTGATTGATGGTGGAGCTGACAGAGTTGTCAAAGAAGCTAGAATTGCTTAGCGCCCGCCACAGCTATTCTGAGGTTGATACTTGGGGTTAGCTGCATTTCCTATTGAGAAAAGTGGCGTCCCCCCGAGGATTGAAGAGACAATGACAATCACAAGCAAACATGAGCCCATCGGTGGGGCGAGTGTGTGCCATGATCCAGAGGACAAAGAATACACCACAGCCTCGACGCAAACCTCAGAGCCAGCCCCAACAACGTGCGGCGAGATGAACCCTCCATGAACTGAGCGCTGCTGAGCGAACAAAGAAAAAACAGATTGTCAATTCCAAACATACATGGCTTATTCACAAGCTGAAGGGCGGTGAGTCTTGAACACCATCAGCATTCTGGAACAAAGGAAAATGGTGTGCGTACTTGACCAACATGCGCCCGTGATGTTGCCTCGATCGTTGCACGCTAAGCGAGTAACAATAGGAAACCTTTGTTCATGAATGAACAGCTCCGTAAAGGATGCTAGCCATTCGGAATCATCTTGTATCCAACAGGGACAGAGTCGCACTACTAACACAGATATAAATATTCGTCCCTTCCCAGCCCTACTACGCTTCAATTCCCATCAACAAAAGCTTAAACTTCCAACCACGCCTATTATCCAGTACCCATCCCTCAGTACACTACTACATCACATCTATCCACCATGGACGACTCATGCTTCGGCACCCCAAAAAGTGACCTGCCACCTGGGGAAAAGCCTATTGTAAGACGACAGATCGACGACAATTCCTGGTTGATTGGCGAGGTAGTCATATCCCGACATGCCTCTGAGCCATCTGGCCCTTGCTGGGGCGATGGTAAAGGGGCTTTCTTCGCCATTTCCGAAGCACCAAACCCAAGGCCGACAACTAGGCCAGTCTTAGAAAATGATGACTGCCCCATCATCGACCATCTTTTTCGGGAACCCAGCCCGTATAATGTCTACCAAGTCGGCCTCGCCTTCTTGGCCATTGAAATTGACATGGGGACACCACAGCACATCACCTTGGAAGCCTTGGCCAAAATTCCCTTGAGTTTTCAAATCCCAAAGGTCTACTACCACGGCGTCCACGACGGCAGATACTACATCGTCTACAGCGCTCTCCCTGGCAAAACTATCTGCGAAGCCTGGCCGGAGACGAATGATGATGCATTGAAGGAACGATGGATTGAGCAGATCGTCGACAGCTGTGTCGAGTTGTCTGCATTGACGAGCCAAGCCATGACTGGGATCACCGGTGACACTCTGGCCGAGTGGTGGCTCAATAGGGACTTCCTCGACAGTCCTAGTTCGTTTGCACCTGAAGTTCTTCTACAAAACTGTAAGGAGATAACTATGGACTGCTCAAACCTGGTGTTTCAGCAAAACCACCTGACACCACTCAGTTTCACGGTGGACGAAAGTGGTAAGCTGCTCGGTATCTACTTCTGGGGTGATGCAGGTTTTCTCCCTAAGGATTGGATCCTGACAAAAGCCACGTTCAACTCGTCTCTGAACTCTTGGACTAGACAAAAGAAGACCTGGACGAAACCAGGAGAGAATATACCAGGAGAGAACCTAAAATGGTGTAGGGCCATTGAGGGTGCTCTGAAGGAAAGGGGATTCGATGAACGTTTCGAGAAAAACGGTGAGTGGAGGACAAAGATTCGAGAGGAGTATGACATGAAGCATATGCGGGGGATGTAGTAGAATCAAGCGTAGTCTGGTCGGATATGTTGTGGATGCACTTTTGGATTTTGGATCACTTTCGTTAACTGTACAATTGCTTTTCATGTTGGATTCTAGGTCACTCTCGTTAACTGTACAATTGCTTTTCATGTTGGATTCTAGGTCACTTTCGTTAACTATACAATTGCTTTCCAATATCCACCCCACCCTCTTTGTCTTTATCCTCATTATTTCCATATCGCGGGAAATAGCACACTTCAGGGCTATATTGTGAGCCTTTGTTTTACCATCTCCCTTGGAAGTCAAACAAGGTTTTACAGGTAACAAGCTACCAAAACCCCGGAAGAAAAAAAAAAGGACCAGGGGCCGCAGTGGTTAGATGAACACATCCCAGGCCCGAAAACGCTCTGGGGCTATTCAGTCGCTGGTTCATCGTTTTCGAGGGATCCAGGCTCCACTTAGATTGTTAGTTAAGGGATGATGAGTTGCCTCAGGGATAGTTCCACTACTCACGGCCTTGGGGAGGGATGATAGGAATGATCCAGACACAGATTTCCTTTTCCTCAAGACCCTTGCACATCGTCGCATCCATTCTGTTGACGTGACCGCAATGAGGGCATTTTGTTGGTGCCTCTATTTCAGCGCCGTTGAGGTTCATCTTGAGGTTCTTGGTTTGTCGACGTTGGTTCATCTTGAGGTTCCTGGTTTGTCGACTTTGAGTTAGAACTTCTTGAAATAAAGAACAGAGACTGAAGATGATTCTCAAGGTTGTTGGTCTGTCGATGAGGGAATAAGATTTCTTAGAATCATGAATAGAGACTGGAGATATGTTTTTCATTCTCTGGTAAGCGATGGATACTCATCACTATTAAATACAATAGCCCTCGCTCTATATGAAGCGTCCCATCTACCATTTGTCTTTGAAGTCTATACCTAGCTAGAGTTTCAGGCATCTCAAAACCATTTCAATTATGACACAGCAATAACAAAGAGAACATTATACTTGGGGTCTGCTGCTGATACATCTGGTGGTAAGATGCCTGGCATTTCGTACTTAGTAAAACAACACTTAAAGAGAACATTCTGTTCTTGTGTTCCAGAAATTGCGGCGTCTATTCTAAGGCTAAGATTAACAAATTATTCATACAGTCTTTGTAAGACTTCTTTGATCGTTGGTTTCCGCTAGCTATAACCTGGCAAGCCATGGCTGTATCGGTTATTGAGAGTAGCAGCAAAACTTGTTCGTGGAGATTACAGGAGAGCTGTGGCTGAAATTATCTGGCAATATTGAGCGCTGAGCACAATACGAACATGGTTCTAGTTTCAGCCACGTAAGCCATGAGGGGGGCGGCACAAAGAAGCATGCCGCTTTCAATTTCCGTGGGAGCTTTACAATTTCATTTGCAAATCGCCCTTCCTGAAGCTCCCAATGAAAAAGGGGTTAATGAGGTACACATTGTCCCTGAGCCCTGTAGTAACACAGAATCTATTTTCTCATGGGGCCTCCAATACTGTGTCGCGGTAGACAAGATCAAGGTATACGTTTTCTTTATGAAGCCACATAGAAAACAGAAACGCAAACTTCGAACCATCTATAGCAAACAATCTGAGGAAATATCTTGCAGCTTTCCCATGCCACTCGAAAATTGCTATTTGTCGCAGTAGGTAGCTCTTCGTACCAATGCAGCATCCTGTAGTACCCGTCCGTCGTAAAACCGAGGAGACTTGACCAAAAGGCATATGGTTACACGCTCATGTCATACATTTCGTACTATCGCCAGAGTATACAGGACAGGAACTTGTAAGGCCTTTTTTTCCATGATTAGTTGTCTTACAATGCTCAACGGTTAACAAGAGTCTTACGCCATTTTCAGCATATTCAGGCCGTAGTTATCCAGTGTCTAGCCTGTAATACACCTGCTACATATTAAAAGCGTGCAATACAAACAAGGGAGCTTTCATGGTTCTCAGTTCACATAAAAAGGCGTTTTGATGTCACGGAATGAAAGTCTGGTTGAACTTGTGTTATATGTGAATTGCTTGCATTCATATGCGTAGATTTGTACGGTCGTATAAGTGTAGATACATGAAGCACACAGCTCTGCTGCGTGTAAAAATTTGAACCGACTGGCGGCAGCTAAAGAATATCAGAGTGAAGGGCTGCCCATTGCCCTACTCCTTGGTCCCAAACTCAGTCCGAGACTAGAAACCACTTGTCGTAATCGTCGTGAAAGGCTCTTAGATGCGCTGAACGGCAGGGCCGGGGATATTGTAAGAGCTGAACTGTCCGTAGAGGTTGAACTTGATACCGGCATCGTTAGGGGTGTAGAACTTGGTGAAGTCACCACCGCCGCTGAGAGCCTGGGAGCCACTACCAGTGACCTTGAGGTTGATGCACTGGGGGTAGGCCTGGGCACCGTTGGTCTGGCCAGCGGAGTGAAGACCGATGATCTCGTGTCGGAGAACGTAGTTACCGGCCTTGAGGTTCCTGGGGACGGTGAACTTCCAGGAGTTACCGTCAGAGATGAGCTCGTCGGAGGCCCAGCGGCCGGGGTTGCTGCCAGAGACGAGGCCCTTCTCGGCGACCTTGGTCCATCGGAGGCTTCCCTTGTTGATGCTGGAGAAGTCGCCGCTGACGGGGGCGAGGTACTCGGTGACGGGACCGTGGTGAGACTCGGGCCAGGTGTCCCACTTCAGGGTGACAACATCACCAGCAGCGACAGTGACGGCGTTGCTGACGGGACGAGCGCTCTTGTGGCAGATGATATCGGCAGTACCGAAGGAGTTGGGCTCGACGAAGCCGTTGTCCTGGTTTCCAGCAGCCCAGCCAACAGCGTCGGAGGGAGCACCGTGGGGAATACCACCAGTGTACTCCTTGCCACCAGCAATGACCTTAGCGACGTGGCCGTGGGCGTTGACTGAGCTGGCGAGGAGAGCCACAGCGGCGAGGGAGAGAGTGTTGCAGTGCATTTTTGTGGTTTGGAACTGGAGAGGCGTGTTGGGCAAGTTGTAGTGGTATGAAGTGAATGAAAGACTTGTTGAAGGCTGTGATGAGATTGACTTGAGGAGACTGCTTCAAGGTTTATATATTCGCAATCCATCAACTTGATGGATCGTTCATTTCTCTAAGACGAGTCTATACACAAAACCAATTATCCCGTTTTGTCGACGGAGCCAAACTGGAGTTTGACGAATTCGTGCCATTCACAATGGAGATGCAGCGTCCGTGATTGCCGAACTGGGCGATGATCTCCATCGACTACCACGTTGAAAGCCAATATTAAAGGAGGGTCGCCCAACGTAGCAGCCAAGCACGCCCCAACTTTGCTGGCATTAATTCGGTTTATAGATGGACCAACCACGAGCCGGCATTGACGGCCATCGGAGAGAGAAGCCGGCAGTCAAATCGATTCGCTGTGGACCTGTTTCAGGAACTGTCATTGATCAAGGCAATTCGGATTTGGAACCCGTTTTTCCCGTCACGTATAGCCACTCACACCTTGGCAAGATCCGCTTTGAAACAAGAATGGCCACAGCGTCAGGGCGTCTACATACAGAGCACTTCATTATCCGTACAGTTCAACAAACAATTTTAGTCAAACGGTTGTCTTAACTATCATTCGTGGAAATAAACAGCTTGAACCAACTTGTCTCGGCTTTTGCACTTGGGAAACCCGCGAGGGTCGTCCCGCATAGTGTCCTACCCTGGTGGATCACCAGCACCATAAACTTTGTTTCCCGGGAAGATGGTTAAGCATGAATCGCGATGCACGGTAAAAATTCCCTCCGAAGACTCGGGATGAAGCATTTGCGGCGTGGATGTCTGCAGTAAGACGATAACAGTAATTCCAAATACTCCGGAGCTTTATGTGCGCCTACCTATGGGCATGTGCCTGGACGAGAGGCGTTGGATGTATAGTATTAGCCACATGAGACGATCGTGGAAGCAGATCGAGAGTCATGGGTGAGGGATGCAGAGAACAGCCACTGGAGTGTCCAATCGCGTGAAGAAGGCAGAAAAGCATTGTCCAACTTGGGATTAATTTTCCCGTATCCTTGTTTCAATGTTACAAGTTACGCGGCCCGGTGTTTCCACCCAGGATTTTTAATTAAGAGGATACAAGACACAAGGCATTATTCGTAATGTTTATTGTTTCCTCTCGCTTGGAAAGACGGGACGAAGTGCTGGAAACAAGTTGGCAAGCCAAGAGCAACTGGCGGTTAACAGCACTTCTGTAGATGGTCATCTGGCAACAGCATTGCATTGGGATGACAGTTTTGGTTTCAGGCTGAACTCCCAGCGTTAAACTTTGTTTCCAGAATCGTCTAATTATTCTGTGAGTTTCGATCTCGTGCTTTCCCTTGCTGGTGTCGTGACACAGAGGCTCAGCAATGCTACGCTGATGTCTACGTAGTGTGCTATCGATATAGGGCATTGTTATTACATCAATAAGCACATACGACCAAAGGTAGTGGAAAATACGGGATCCCGTCCGCTCTCCCATAGTCAAGCCACTAACCGGCGGATTAGTAGTTGGGTCGGTGACGACCAGCGAATCCCCGCTGTTGTATGT
>JAALXH010000815.1:0-12308 GCA_012977735.1 Fusarium tanahbumbuense | reverse complement strand
ATTTAAACTGTACGACTTGATGACTGATCTTCAAAAACCTTAAATACATCCTTTACAGTGTCTCTCACCTCATCATCATGGCTGGATTACCTGTGCTAACTCCTCACATTGTTAAGAAGAAAAATGGGATACTATAAGACCTTGTTTCAACTTCTAACCATTAACTTTTGAGTGTCTATCACTTGCCGTTGCAAAACAAGTCTACATTACAGCCACGTCAAGTCCGACTTCCCACCCGGCATCATAATCCTCAAAGGCCACGCCTTCGTAGCATAAATCTCCCCTACAATCCTCTCCAGCCAAATCGTCGCCAGTACCGGAAACACAAACTCAAATCGCTCTCTCATAGCCACTTCAACAGCTGCATCCCACGAAACCCTTCCACCTTCCTCATCACCCAACGCTATCTTCGCGTGGGTTATAGAGAGATGGATAATCGCTGCTACCCACCCATGTCTGGAATTAAACGTTGATAGTGTTTCCATCGTTTGGCCGGTAAGTTGCCAGAGTTGTAACGCTTCGGTGAAGTTGCAGCGTTCGTGCTGGATTCGTGCTTGGAGGATTAGACGGCGCATTTTTATGACTTGGTCGTTTAGATCGTCCAGCTCAGGCGGTTCAACTGTGATCAACTCCTCCACCAGCAAAGTCGCTTCATCGAGCTGTCCAAGCCCGATATGTCCCTCCGCCATAGCCATGCACAACCGTCTAAACGGCCTTCCTTTCCTTGCCTTGATTCCCGCCAGCTCAGCCTGCGATACCTCAACCGCTTTATCATACTCATGCAACTCGCAGTGAATCTCAGCCAGACGTGTAACGATCAGCAACTTGGTGTTATGCCGAATCGGCATGGTAGAGTTCAGCCACAAATGTTGTTCCAGACTCGCTCTCGTGGTTTTGAAATCCCCAATCGAATGAAAGAACTTGGCCGCCACGCCCTGCAATCGTCTCGTAACTTCAATCTCAAAAGTCGAAAGCGGATGGATTCCTTGCCATGTATAGATCGTCGCAGCAACATCCTTATCATATCGATGTATCTTATTCTCGATACTAGAAATATGCAGTCTTCCTTTCAGCGCATTATCAGATCTCGTCGTCACCTCCATCTCCGCGTTCAAGAACTCATTGATAATAGCATCTGACCGCTCATAGCTACTATCTTTGCTAGAGATTATACTGTCAAACAACGTTACTGAGGCTTGATAATAGAACGACATGTTTTTGCGAAGGAGGAATTTGGCGCGTGTTATGGCGGCGAGTCGGATGGTGAAGAGGTCGCGTTCGCAGAAAAAGAGGAGGGCTTCGATTATGGCGGATCGGAGGGAGGAAGGGATGCGTTTTTGGGAGGTTAGGTTGTCGAGGAGGGACCATATTGCTTTCTTCAGGGGGAGGGCCCAATTGACTTTTCCTTCGTAACAGGGCGGACAGGCGAAGCAGAGGAGTCGGAGAGCTGTTGTTGCCCAGTCTTCTATCGTTTGTGGTGATAGACGTTCTGAAATTTCTTGTTGAGCTTGAGGATGGAGAGATAGTGTGATTGTGCCATCTTCAAGTGTTTGTTGAGTGACTTCAGGTCGTTGTCCAAGCTGTGACAACACTTCATCGTTTGACAGCGCCGTGACCAAGTCCGGACTAAACCCAAAGTCGGTAGCAGCAATACTCTGTATCTCCCCACCATCTGTCCACCGTCTCATAGGAATCTTGAAAGTTTTTAGAAGATCAACCGGAACATTACTACCTCCCAAAGCAACAATAAGCAGAAGGCCCTGGTCGGACGGTAAAAAGCAATCGCTGTAGTCTGACAGCAGATTGCGATATGACAAAGTGAGCGACGGATCTGCATCGTTAGTCTAGTAAGCGAGAAACAGGGTACCACACACCATTAAGTTGCTCCGTAATGAGCCGCTGCACGAAAAGCGTCAGATCAGGCGCCTCGGCTCCGATACCCTGCAGATGATCAAATGCTTCGTTGTCTTCCATGTTGAGATATCTCTCATATCTAATCTGATTAGCACAATCTTTCGGAATCATCGGAATACTTACGTCGAAGCGGGTACTTCTAAAGGCAACCAAAGAACAGACCCAACACCACCCAGTCTCCTCGCGATCTTGATGTACTTGCTCCCCGCATATCTCAACTCGGATAACGTGCGTCCTTTGACAACGTCCGCGACATCCTCCGCGATCCAGGCATCATCATTAATCTTGGACCTCAAAAATATCGTCACGCAGGCAATTCGTCGTCGTAGTTCCTGAATAAGCCCATCGCCCTCCGCCGTCCAAAAGCCCTTAGTGTCATTCTCGAATCTCGTATACAACGCCGAAATCTTAGTAAAAGTGATAGAATGCAGCGACAAAATCTTTGCCGTGCGCTGATTACTCGGAATGATTTGATACCGAACTTCCTTGGCGAGGGCTTTATTCCTGCCAAGAATTGCGCGAATAGCTTCGAGGTGTTTGTTCAAGGATGATGCGGATAGCGTGTCGGCGTTATCAATCTGTTTGCAGAGACACGCCATGCTGATCCGAGAGATAATGCGCGGGAGACAATGCGTGATGATCTTTTTTTCACAGTGAGAAAGGGGAGGATGAGGTTGTTTATGGAGTCGTTATCCTTGCACTAGTGGGTCGTGGCGTCTCACCGTGAGAAAATTTGGTTGGAAGGGTGTCCGATGGTCGGGGGTCTAACTTGTTTGAGCTTGAGATTGGGGGATACCGACTGGTTGGAGAAGCTCATGCTGTTAGACAAGAAGTATCTCTGTTAGTAGCTCTTCATAGTCTGTTCTCTTCAAAGCACGGACTTAAGAGTCTTTGAGCTGAAGAAAGTATGACAGATAAAACATAAGTCAGTAACCTCTAAGTTGACTTTTCAATGATGGTAGGCTGCAGGACTGGCAGAGTATCTGGTAGGTACATGTCTCGCCCTAACATTAGATGTACCCCATCAGCCCATCTCAGCTCTCCTGACACTTCTACACCAAGTGGAGACTACTGATAATCTAGTGGGGCCCAGACCAACGCCCTCAAACCTTGTTGAAAATTCCATCAGCGGTTCCACCGAAGTTCGATCTGATAAAGAACCTGACATCCATTCCATCTGATAATCTTTTCCATCTCATCTCATCTCTCCATCTTATCTTTTCCCCTCCATCCCAGTGTCTAATCATGGACTCGTCAAAGGAGGCCCAGGACATAGTCCATTCTTCGCCCCCATCTGACCAATCAGACAATGAGGACCATGGCAAGAAACCGGTGCCCATGAGTATGAAGATACTCTCGGTCGTTATCGTTAGTATGATTGGTTTTGGTGGACATTGGAGTAGTGGTGTCACTGGTGCTTTGAAAAGTACCCTGAAGAAGGTATGTTGGTTCATCTGTTGTGCCAAAAAAGGGGCTAGCTAACCTATAGTAGGAACTCCACATCTCCAACACCCAATATGCCGTGCTTGATACAAGTGAGAACTTTATCAAGACTGCTCTCATTCTTGTTAGTGGTGTTCTTACAGATCGCTATGGAGGTGCAAGTAAGTATTACCCGACTCAACCTCATCTAATCACACTTACACAGCCAGGCACCATGCTTTGGGGAAACGCCGTCTTCAGTCTCGGAGCCATCCTCGTCGCCGCAGCCACAACAGTCCGCTCCTACAAATTCATGATCGGCGGCGCCGTAATCCAAGCCCTCGGCGACGTGGCAACCCAAGTCGCCCAATACAAGATCTTCTCCTCCTGGTTCCCACCCTCGTCCGGTTTCGCTTCAACGCTCGCCTTTGAACTAGGCATCGGCAAAATTGGTTCATTCGTCGGTAAAGCCACCGCCAACGTCATCGCTCAAAACCTCGGCGATTTTAGCTGGGCCTATTGGATGGCTGTGTTTATGAACCTATTCACCAACGTTGCTACCCTGTTCTTCTGGTGGTTTACACGATGGTGTGAGAAGCGTTATGCGGGTACCAAAGATCCTGCTACGGGAGAAAAGTTGACGGAGAATAATAAGAAGTTCGAGATCAGAAAGATGTTGAGCTTGCCGTGGTCGTTTTGGATGATTTGTCTGTTTTCTCTATTCCAGACTTCCACGGCTAGTGTCTTCGCCTCCAACTCAACTGAACTGGCGGAGCAGCGCTTCAAGATCTCGGCTGTCAAGGCGGGATGGTACGCGTCTATGTCTCAGTACCTGGGCTTCTTCTTCGTGCCTTTGATCGGTGTCTTTGTCGACATGTTTGGTCAACGACTTACGCTCATGCTTGTTTGTGGCTGCGGAATGCTCTTGTCCATGTGTCTAGTAGCATGGGGACCCAGCGTGTCAGGCACAGCCGCCAGTTTCGGAATTTTCGCAGTGGCTACATCATTTGGACCAACAGTCATCATCGACAGTATCCGCACAAGCATGTGGTACCAAGAAGTATTCGGATCAGGCTATGCGATCAAGATTGCAATCAACAACAGCATGACGATCATCGTCGGCGTCATCTCTGGCGTGATTCAAGACCGGAATGATAATAATTACGATAACGTCACGGTTTTGTACGCGACGATGGCCGCTGGATCTGTTGTCGTGGGATTGATCATTCTAGCGTTGGGCTTCGCTAGTGATGTGATGGGACATTTGCAGTGGAGTCGCAAGAAGAGAGTTGAGAATGGACATGTCATTGTTGTGAAGAAGGAAGAAGCTGAGAGTGAGGGGCGAGCTGAGTGGAGTAGAAAGTTGGGGATGGTCAACTTTGGGGCTGTTGTTGTGCTTATTCTTGGTGCTTGGGTTGCGTACTTTTGGGGGTTGGCTACCAAGAATAATTATCAGTGAGGGTATGACTGGGAATTAGTAGTAATGGAGGTAGACATAGATGTAATGAGAGAGATGACGTGTTACGCATCATCATTGTTACCATTCATAATGGCAGAGCTTGGAGCTCAAGACGCGTCGCGTTCCTTGTTCTAGTGATCCCAGCTTATGATTGGTGGACGTACATCACGCCAATCAGAACGCGTCAAGGTCGACACCAACCAAGTCGACTCAACGCAAGCGAGAACCCGAACACTCGTATACCACAGTAATTGTTCCATCATCGAGCCGGGGAGTCCATTACTTTAAATAGCTCTCTCGTCAAAAGTCACCGCTCTTCTCCCCGAGTCGCTCACATGATCGGAAACACGGCATATTCTTCCCTTCCTTTTCTCCGCTCGTCCCCAGAACCACTACAACACGCCGAGCACAGATCTCATGTACTTCTCCATACTAAAAGACCCTGCATATACTTATGCGCGGTCCGTTGATTAGCCGTTTGAACGAAATCGTCTGATTATCCACTTATTAATAAGATATTCCACTTTATTATAACCGCCGTAATACTACCCTGCAGGCCTCGGTTGGGGATTTGTCTGTTCGAGAAGGAAGGTTAATTTTGAGCTTATTTTGGTATTTGTTGGGTTGGGGAATGTGGAGTGAGACATGATGTCTCGTAGAGGCGGTCAGACCTCTCGTTACGGTCCCTGGTGAACTCTCGTGTATCTGACTCAGATGACTGATGGAATAACATGATGCAGTTTCATCCAAAGTGTCACGAACCTTTAGTGTCAATCTTTATCTCTTTTGTCAAGATTGCCACAATTGTGTTTGTTCATCACATCATCCTTCCAACGTCTTACCCTTCTCGACCCCTCAACGTAGTGGAGCACTCACCTCCTTCAAACACCAAGGTTGGGGTTCCCCCACGACCTGAATCATGAAATCCGGCAGCCAAGACTCCAATCCCCGGTCTCATTATGTCGTTGCCTACAGCGGAGCCGAACACCAAGGCTTCTAGATTTCCGAAAAGTCCCCGCACAAGAGGCATTTTCTCGCAAATAACATCTGTACTCCGCAACCATCCCAGCCATCCTGTCTGTGTGTATGCAGGTTATGACGTACCCACTCATGCAAAGGGTAACAGTTGCCCCGAGTAATCAACAAGGTTATGATTGGAGAAACCAACATGAACCCCAGGAATTTGGAGTCTTGGCTGATTCGTCTTTCGGCAGTTAATGTGGTCGCCGATGGATGGTAACCCAAGCAAAACATGAGAGGAGGAAAATCACTCGCCAAGCAGCCAAGGAGCGTTATGACGAGAAGAGAATATGGGGGATTGGCACTGCTAAAAGGCTTAGCGCGGCTACTAACTTGGGGGAGATTTGGAGCTTTCTCTTTTATTGCCGTAGAAATTTGTTAATGGAGATGAGAAACATATTACTTTATTATAACTGCGGAGATGCCGTTTCTATTACTCAATTACCCCAATCCCTTGCCCCAAAATCCACCGTCTGTAAAACTACTCCGCTGGAAATGGTACATTAGCTGACCATTGCCCAGACTTTCCCCCACAATATAAGCCATGGCCCTACGTCTTGGCTTTTTTCCCTCTCCTCTTTTTTTCTGTTTTTTTTTTTCTCATCTCTTGGCCATCCCTTGGCTTTTCCCTCTCGCTTGGCTGCGTAAACACACAACCATGCGAGAGAGAACAGCCAAGACAACCGGCACCGTCTCTTCCAGCATGCGAGTAAGGTTCCCCGCAGTCTTGAGGCAACACCCTGTCGTGCAATATGGGGTCAGTGGAGAGGTATAAGAGAGCAGAATTTCTCTCTCATGAGATCAGGTAGACAGACAGGTTCACTCTTCTGTCCCTCCTCTCTTCCCTCCTCCTCTACCTCTTTCTCGCCACCAAAATGTCAGACCAAAAACCTCAAGATGACGCCAAGGACGTAGGCGCTCCTCTGGACGCTACGGCTTCCTACGCCCAGGAGAAGCCCGAGGTCGTCCCCGAGCTCTCCAACGTGGCAGCTCTCGGCCTTCCCAATGCCGCAGAGCTGGAAAAGAAGATTGTCCGCGCTCTGGACATGTGGATGTTGCCTCAGCTATGGATTCTGTACATGTTCAACTACCTCAACCGTACCAACATTGCGCAGGCGCGTCTCAACACATTTAATCAGGATCTTAACCTCAAGGATGGAGATTACCAGACTGCTGTGGCCATTCTGACGGTTGGTTACATGCTTGCGCAGTTGCCCTCCAACATGTTGATCACCCGAGTGCGACCCTCGATTTATCTTCCTGCTGCTGCTTTCATCTGGTCTACCATCTCGGCTATGACCGCGCTTTGCAAGAGTGCTGGTGCTCTTTGGGGTGTGCAGTTCATTCTTGGTATCGTCGAGGCTCCTCTCTTCCCTGGTGTAAGCCATTCATTCTGCTCCAATTCTCATCATCATACTGACTTGTCTAGGCCGTCTTCCTCATGTCCTGCTGGTACACCCGTCGCGAATTCGCTCTCCGTGTCGCCCTTCTATACTCCGGTCTCGTCCTCGCACAGGCCTTCTCCGGCCTCATCGCCGCCGGTGTCTTCAGCGGTCTCGATGGTCCCATGGGTCTTGCAGGTTGGCAATGGCTTTTTATCCTTGAAGGTGCTCTCAGTGCCTTCTTCGCCATTACTGCCTACTTCACTCTGCCCAACTACCCTGACTCTCTTCACGGTGGAGCTATGCGATATATGACTGAAGATATGCGAAAGGTCGCTGCTGCACGAATTCTCGATGATCGTGTTGAGATTCACGAGAAGTCCACTGTCTGGGTCGGTCTCAAGCTCGCTGTGATTGATGTCAAGCTGTACATGTTCTTGTTCATGAACATCTTCATCACCTCGTCTTACGGCTTCAACAACTTCTTCCCTACCATCGTCAGCGGCCTTGGCTTCGGTAACGATGTCACTTCATTGCTGATGACCGCCCCTCCCTACGTCTTCGGTACCCTCTGCACCTTTTACGTGTCTTGGGACTCTGACCGTCGTCGCGAGCGAGGTCTTCACATCGTCATCCCCCTCTCATGCTCCGTCGCTGGTTTCATCGTCACTGTCGCAACCGGCAACGCAGCCGTCCGATATGCCATGACCTTCCTCTACGCAGCAGGATGTTTCTCCGCCAACACTCTCCAATACACATGGGCCGTGTCAACCATGAGTCAGACACCCGAGAAGCGAGCTGCCGCCGGTGCCATTGTCAACATCTTTGGACACTTGGGTAACGTCATCTCGCCTTACTTCTTCCCTGACAAGGATCAGCCTCGATACACTATGGCTATGATCCTGCAAATTGTCTTCGCTGGTCTTGGTATTACACTCGCGTCTACCATCAAGTGGTTCTTGACGAGGAAGAACAAGAAGATCAGGTCTGAGGCTGATCGTCTTGGTGTTGACTACAACCCTTTCACTACTTAGTTGATTGGAATAATGGAATATGGTTTACGCAATAGCTCAATGAAGCTCTGGTCATACGAATAGTATAATGAATGAATAATAATCGAATGGCAGTATTTGCCTGGTAATTGCAATCTCTTTCCCCGTGATATTTAGACTTGTTGCAATTACATGTATATTTTGACAAGCACTGATCGAAACAAGGCAAAAGGTAGGGCCCTACAGGATAGAGGGTCCAGTTCAACAGTTCATCTTATGCACAAACAGACAACAATGTAAAAAGGAATGTCAATCGACCACGGCAGGAGTCGAACCTGCAATCTCTAGAGAATTTGATTTTGGTGAACCGAAATCTAGCGCCTTAGCCATTAGGCCACGCGGCCTGATCTTATTAGATGACAGTCACTCCCAAATTGAGTTTTATAAAGTACAGCCCCCGCTTCTTCCAAAACTCACCCTAGACTCGCGACAATCAATCGTTAATACAACTTCATGTATTGACTGAGTCAAGACACTGCTCAATTGAGCTCCTTAAATTACACTTAAGTAGAAATCAGTTCGCTATACCTAATATGTGACGTTTGTGGAAAGGCTAGCCTTAAGGCTCTTTTGAGTATTTGCTCTACTCTGCCTCATTGTTAGGTAGATAAATACGCAACGGTATGACCGGTTTCTGTGTAAACGGATGCAATGTCTCTACTGTGTCTTCAATGCAATATTCTAATAACACGATTAGTCATTACGCGAACACCGAAAACCTTGCCATGCATAAAATCTGTTGGTTGACTCCCTTCTTTCTCATTTTCACTCTGTTGGCCCATTTTTAATTTCGCAAAAGAATTCTTTTATCACAAACCGAACTTTCACGTTAAAACTCTCGACATGAGCTTGATTGAAGAAATGATTCTGAATACCCATCGTCCTACACGGAGTAATGTGATAAAGTTGACAGGACCGAAGCAGCACAAATGGGGATTTACAATCTATCGCACCTACTACGGCGAGGAATCTGAAGAAGCTTGGCAAATGCTCCTGTACTCTCTTCGACATCAGACCAAAATAGCCTTTGGCGCCTACGCAGAGGGAGCGGAGGTTGAACATGATGTGAATCCAGACGACATCCAACGACTGAAGGACCTGTTTAGTCTCGAAGTCCGAGAGGATCCTTCACTCGAAGGGCTTGACGTTCGAGGCCTCCGGGAGTTCTGCAGGGCTGAAATGGCCAGCGAAATAGAGACCATCAAGACACCACACAGAAGGAAATTCAAGACTACGAGGCCGAGAGAGACTCAAGGAATGGCAGATTGGGAGTTTGATTACGTTCTTCTTGCCGATAAGGCAGTCTTGAAAGACGTTGCAAGAGGCGAGTTTGTCGTCAAAGCCATGTCGTTCAAGTGGAAAGACGGTGAATTTGACTCGATGTGGGGCTGGATGAGGATTCCCACGGGCTACCTGTTGGAGTTATGGCACCACCTGATGCTCAACGACTCCCGTACTGAATATGCCCTAAGCTTTGACGGAGACGAGGAAGAGCTTGAAAATCTCATCTGGGCTGGAGACATGTCCTGTGACATGACTGGGCTTTACTCTGAGATTCGCGATGGACCGCATCCCTACGATAACCAAAGTCTCAGATGTCTCTCGTGAGGGTCACGGGAACAAGTTCTGGCTCTATAGTCACCCTCAATCAGAGACATTCCAGCTATTGGTGTTGCAGATTTAGATTTCAAAGACTCCCCAAGATGATAATTGTTAGATCTTCTTGTCTATAGCCAGAGAAAGATTGAAATAGTGTTGTTTTAGAGATTAGAGACTCAATTTGTTACTTCTGTTTATTATTGGTGTAATGTTGATGTAAGAGGAATAATTGTTTACGCGAAGGCCGTGCGGTGCTGTAAAACATCTGTTGGTTGCGACACCGCTAGACTCGTCTTTTCTTCTCTTTCCACACTCGTCCACTTTTGACTCCACCTCTATCACGAATACAACCGCCCCTAGCGAGAATGGCTGAGTATATCGAAGACATGGCAGAAAACTGCCAATATTGTCCTACGCGATATCCTGGAGGAAGCAAAAACCCTGACAACGTTTACTACTATCGCAAATGGGGTTATACAGTCTACCGGACATACTACGCCAAGGAGTCTGATGAAGCTTGGGAAATGCTGTTGTACTCCTTGGAGCATCAGACCAAATTGGCATTAGCCGGCTTTGGAGAAGAGAGTGTTGATGAAGACGGCGCGCATGTTAACCCAGATGACATTCAACAACTGAAGAACTTCCTCAGAATCGAGGGTCGTGAGGACCCTTCGCAATTTGAAGGCCTCGATGCTGACGGTATTCGCGATTTCTGGAATGCTGAGGAACTCAAGATGGAGCAAAATGTGGTACAGATACCGGGTCAAAGACGCCGTTTGACATCAAGACCTGATGAAATCCTTGCCATGGCAGATTACGTCCACCACTTTGTGCTACTCGCCGACGAGGCAACTTTGAAGGATGTAGCAAACGGCGAATTTGTTGTCAAAGCTGTCTCATTGCAGCTGCCGGCGGGGAATAGTTGGCCAGGAGCCTGGATGCGAATCCCGACAGGTTATCTACTGGACCTATGGTTTGTGCTTTGTGATTGGTCATGCAGTACAGAAAAAGCCCTGAGTTTCCGTGGCTCCGAGGAAGAGCTCCACTCTTGGCTTTGGCCTGGTGATGATAATCGCAAAGGAACTGGGGATTATTCCGAGATTCAACACTTTCCGCATTACAACAACCAGACATATTTGGAGAAAACGTGGCGGTAAGTACCAAGATACAATGACCAGGTTATTCAGAGGATTTTGAGAAGGTTGAAGCGAAAGGCCTATTGATAAGCATGTCCGCGTTTTCAACTTGTTCTCTTTCTCTTTATCTTACCCTGGCGCAACCATATCAATTGGCCTGATCATCCTCCAAGGGGGCCTATCTTGGAACATAACAGCGGAGATGGCTAACATAACTTAGCAGACGACGCGGTCTGCCTCCTCACCCGTCTGATCAAGACGGATGTTTCAGGAGAATTAAATTACGGAGATCTCCAGATTCGTTACCGTTATGCCATGACTTATCGGATGACGACGATAGGCCTCTACGCCGCGAACTAATATCTGAGGCCCGAAGAAGGAAGGAACATGCATCGGAAGATGTTGAAGCGGAAGGCTAATTCAGCACTTAAATAATTCAAGGAGTATAGCCAATGTGTAGTTCAAGAGGTCAAGAGATCCTTCGATCTCAACGGTCATAGCAGATATACGGCGTGTTTCTTATGAAGTATGCATCAAATGGGGTTACCAGGAAATACATATTGAAGTAGCAGCCAAGTAGGTTAAGCGAGGTTCGTGCAGCATTTCTCCTTGCATGTTCAACCTGTTCCTTTTCTCTTTCATGCACCGATGCAACTAATCAATAAGCTCTTCTCTTACTCTTTCATTCACCGCACGTTAAACCTCTGAAAATGTCCGACGTAATCGAAAAGACCATACAGTTTATCTATCGCCCTGGACGGGGCACTAAGTCAGGGCCTGGCGGGAGAAAGAACCCTGCCAATGCTCATTTCTTCCGCCCTTGGGGATATCCGATCTATCGAACATACTACGGTCCCGGCTCTGACGAAAGCTGGAATGAACTTTTATACTCGTTGAAGCAGCAAACTAGGCTGGGACTTGGAGCTTTTGAAGATGGAGATCAACATGACGTGCAGAAGCTGAAAGAACTCTTCCATCTGAACTCTTACGAAGATCCTGCCACTCTAGGAGGACTCGACGTCAGGGGGCTTCGACAGTTTTGCAACAAGTATCAGTTGGGAATATCCACAGAGTTTTCAGATTGTCTCTTTCATTTCGTCTTGATGGCTGATAAATCAGTACTGGAAGATATAAAGAAAGGAATATTCGTGGTCAAGGCCGTTTCACTGTCGTGGGATGGACAACCGGGGTGGGGGTGGGTAAGGCTGCCAACCGGGTATCTGATAGAGCTTTGGCAACAGCTCTTTCGCTATAGGACTGATACAGAAAACGCATTGCATTTTCATGGACGTGAGGAAGACCTCGATACTTCTATCTGGGCTGG
>JAALXH010000807.1:0-13502 GCA_012977735.1 Fusarium tanahbumbuense | reverse complement strand
GGGGGGGGGGCAGAGGCTGGGATTGGGGAAACGATCACAATTCTCTTACATTCGCAGGTCCAACTACTAGGTAAGGGACTTTGGGGAAGAAGTGCTGAGATTTGGACCATACCTTACCTTACCTAGGTATTTGCCAGTCAGTCATGTACTCCGTATCAATGTTAAAACCACCATAGCAACCTACTAGGGATTCTCTGAGTTTTGGTGATCTTGATAACAATGACTCCAGGGTAACAGTACAGGTGCAAGTACTTGGGGGTGATTACATGGATGGATGCTGTATTATACAGCGCTGTGCCTTTCTTTTGCGAAAGGATACGCCGGTGATTGCCCTGAAAGAAATACCTATTAAAGATAAACGAGCATTCACATCAATCATCCGTGTGCATAACGTCGTTTGTGTTATTCAGGGGTGGCGGCCGGCTAACCTTGGCGATCAAATAACATAACATTGCAGACCCCCCGGCCAAAAGCCATTGACCCCGCTTGAGGGCACACTCAATCGCCCAGCTAAGATCGCGAGGAAGCATTTGCCTCGTGGAATGTGCGTTATCTATTGGTGTTGTGCAGTGCCTACAGAGTTGGTGCTGCGTTGTACAGCCCAGAGAGGTAATTAAGGCATCTATCTCTAGACTGTGTAAGTACTTGAAAGAAGCCTTCCAAACCGTACCGTCTTATTAAGAGTGTGATTGCTGTACAATATCTGTAGAACTGGGGTGACATAAACAACAACCTATAACAAAGATTTGTCTCGGGCTCTTGTGTACATAGAACAGGATCCAATGCCAGCTACTGCCATCATTTCTCAAAGCGATCCTCATGACGGCATCCAGTTCAGGCTTACAAGAAGCGCTCGTTGGTGCTGCAATCTGAGGCCATTTCTCTACTACAATATCTCCAGAATATCGACCTTCAGCTCTACCCCATCCGCCACATGCAGGCACATCATTGCCCGTCATCAATGCAACTACTTATCCGCCAACATAAGCCCGTTGGGTAAGAATTGGTCGATAGTCCCCTGGCCATCTATCGTATATATCCGTACGTACATACATATTGTGGTATGGTCCGTGTTCCTGCCCATTGGTAAAAAGTTCAATCCGTTCTCCTGAACCCTTGTTCCCTCTCCCACCAATATGGATGGACATTGATGAATTCCCCGGGCAGGGACAAACGCCGCACAGACGAAAAGAGGCATGCTTGCTTGCTAATAGGGAGTCAGTACTCCGTAAGTGTAAGCCACCTCGCAAGCCCCGGTGGTAGCGCAGCGTCAAGAACATCGATGCATAAGACATCCATGCCATACATACTGTACCCTCGATATCCCGCCTATCATCAATAGCCAAGCCCTTGGGCGAAAGCACTAGATATCTGCGAGAGACTAGAGTCAAGAGTGGATTAGAATCATTAGGTCACTCTCTGACAACTCTCCAACCCTGATCTGAATCATTGGATCTGATCCGGTCTCGTGCTGTTGGTCGATAATTGATAGTCGCGACTGGTTGGCTTGGCATTTGCTTCGCCTGATGAGCCTTGTGTTTGTCCCGCATTGCGGTGTGTTGTGCAATATCAACTCATGCGGAGCAGATAGCGGCAGATATGGATATGTATGACTTGTCTTATCAGCCCATACCTGGCTGAACCTTTTGCGTCATCTAGTCTACGGTTCATTGCCGCTTGATGCATCTCCTACGGCCATTTTCACACTCTCGAACCGATAGGTCAGACCTAAACGTTACTGTCTCGGTACGGTGCAGTGCAGCTGTAATGCACTCGAAGCTAGAGGCTTATTGTCCCTGACCACCTACGGAGCGAGCCCCAGTCTTTCCGTCGGGATCTTACCCCGGGCCGAGTTCTTCTACCGAGAGCCCAGAGGAGGAGGAGGAGGATTCAACGAGGCACCAAAAGCAATGTCAAGACCCAACAACCACAACAAGCCTTCCTTTTTCGGGAGGGCAGGGTTTGTCCTACGGTAATCGAGTTCCGAAACAACGCCTCTTCACATGCATGACTGTTGTAGCTCCCTATCTAGCTGCATTAGAGTAATAGGTAGTAGGTAGGTACTTGCTGTACAGTGCAGTACTGTCCCTCGTTACACCGACCCGTTCAATGTATATTTGATTGTTTGTAGATGTCTTGTGCTTCTGCATCAAGCAAGTGGCAATCTCTAACCCAGTTAAATTTGGCAATGGAGACAACCCTTATAGGTAGGTACTCGGGTACTGTACTAGATACCTTACGGACAGGTTGGATTCGCGAATATTGACCCAAGATGTGCTTTCTAAACGGCTCGCATCCATCGAACCAGTGGCTGATATAACGTATCCGAGGCGTAAAATATACCGCACTATCGATAGAAAACTGAAACACATGGGTCTATCAAAACCCACACGTACAGTAGCGTACCTAATGTAAGAAGATTTCGGATCGCCCGTCGTCCGCCGGATCAAGCCGCCCCAGTCACCCCAGTTGCGGCGTGTAACCCACCACAATATGTAGTCGGGTCTCAAACACGGCAGCCATAGGCAGCACGATATCACAAGCAACTCTCCTGCCATCTATTGACTGTACCAGCGCGCACTCCAATCTATTTGAGCACACGGTCGTAAAAGGCCACGGCAAGAGTGCGTCGCTTGCAATAGGCCACAGGTTGTTACAAGCTGAGAGATCAAGCATTTGAACATGAGCCAAAGCAAGCAGCAACCTAGAGTTCTAGTTCTGGTTCTGGTGACCATGCTATACGTTGCCAAGCATGCATTACACTCGTACAGTAGCGATCCGGATTACCAAATGTGGGTTCCATGTGAGACAAACAACATTCGGATATCACCAGCACCTCTGTAGCCCAGTAGATCAAGCCAAGTGAAACAGCGGTACAAATGTGATATATTCAAGACTGGTGGGTTCGGCTACCTGCATTGTTTTCTCCAGAAGGCACAGAAGCTCCTTCAAAATGTAAGTTGCCGACGAAAAAGGACAAGCAGTAAAATGTAAATGAAGGCTTGTGTGATACATGATACCCTGCCAAAACATTGCCGCCCCTAACTATGTAAAAGCAACTCCCACGCAAATATTCAAACGTCATTTACAGGCCATATGCTTCCATAAAAAGGAATGCTTCCGTCCGAGATTCATCCATCAAAAAATAAAAAGTAAAGATTGTTTCCGAAATAATCAAGTTAGGTCACTCCTACAGCTCTGCTACAGAGCTGACTGACCACTCATTCCAGCCCTTGTCCTCACCCGGGAGTTTGATGCTCTCCCATTCATCTCTGGTGACGCTCTTCCATTCGTCAACAGGAAGCCAGCCGATACGCGCTCGGTCACCAAAGCCGCCGACCCAGTAGATTTTGGTCACAACCAGGCGCGACCATGAACTTTCGTGGATGAAGTTACCAGGTAGCCAGTACTTGGCATCCTGGTGCTTGCGTGTGAAGCACGCGGCAAGCTTGACGGCTGATACGGGTGTAGTTTCAATGGGCTCAAGGTAACCAAAAAGGGCGAACCGGGGTAGGTTGGCCGCCGAGTAAGGAACGGTGTCCGGCGTGTAGGACGAGGACGACCCTTGGGTACGGCTGTTGTAGTCGTAGCTGGGAAGGAAGGGAACATATGCCGAGAGTCGAGAAAGAAGGGAGATACGCTTGGCGGGCGGATACGGCGGGACCCAGTTCATGGAGAGGGTAAGGTTTGACCCAGCGCGAACGTTCTTAAACGTTGTTGCGATCTTGATTTCGAGAATGGTAGGGTTGCCTTCATCTTCGCAATCGGCCACATAATCCATCATGCCGATAGGCACACCCTCGAGTCCTGTCGGACGGTTCTCATCGATGGCAAGGTCGCCATTGGGATGGCCAGAAGGGAAGACGGTCGAAAGGGTGGCAAGCTTGGTAAGAGCAAGGATACGGCGCGCCATGACAACAGATTCGTGGACCGTTGGAATCTTGTGAGGAGCTTGGATGTTGGCATCATCATTGTCGCCAAAGATGTTGGACTCGGGGCCTAAAGCATGCACCGTAGCAGCGAAGCCAGCGATAGCGTGGGATAGTTTCATAATGGGCCGATATATCTGGGTCGTACGCGTTTGTAGAGCTGGCGACAGAGTAAGGATGGACCTCTAGAGAGGGAAGTATTAGAGAAAGAACAAAGGCGCAGGGCCGGGTCAAAAGAGGAGCAAGGCGGTGGCAGATATGATGGCTGCAAGCTTCTGGTCTGATGGCGCGTAAGACTTTCGCTAGTGAATAGAGGCGGAAGTTGTCCGCGCTAAGCGGGAGGGGACTGATCCCATGATGATGCTACGCTACCCTCGCCAAGCTGTAGATTGATAAGATTAGATCCTTGTCATGGATGGCCGGTGGAAACCGCCATGACACATGACCGTTGAGGTATACCTAAACGGGTAACTTTGCATTTCTTCATCCATTGCACCGCAAAAAGGCGCAGTCAGCTTTGAAGAGTAACTCTTTCTCTATATATTGGCTTTCGCGCATGACTTCATTCACGATATGATAATTCGACAACATAATACTTTACATCCACGCCGTGCTCTAAACTTACACAAATGGTGCGCGGCCATGAATCGTTGAATATTCGTAGCTTGACTCCTCACTTCAAACGTACCCAGACCTACCAATATGCCATCTGAGTTTTATCATGTAATACAGGTAGAAGCTGGTTTAAGTCAGTTGTTGGCAGGTTGGGACACGCATCCTGGGTGCTACGATGGCATACTTATATAACAGCTTACGCTCTGTTTTTCATGTGAAGTAAGTGCTGAAACTATAGTTCTCGAGTCAAAAGCTTTGTGATGCCAGAATCCATATCGTGATATTATTTGTCTAGTAAGCAATAAAGCTTTCCACTGCAGAATGCGGGAGCATCGTATGAATATTAACAGAAACAAGAAACTTCATCCTTCAAACCCCTATCAAGTCGCCTTTATGTAATGAGCTTTTCCCGTGACTCTTCAAAAACCTCCGTAAACCATCTTTTCTGAGATCTATCATAGAATACCAGGTACCTTAACAAAGAATCATCCTCTGACGGAAACAGCTGGGTCTGATTTAAAATTAACCCATCCGACTCATCAGCTAGATGGAACTCAGCTCTCAGCAATTCTTATCATGACAAGTAACCTTGAGCCTACCTAGGTACCATTATGCAATACGACAGCTCTAGTACTCTGAACTACCTATTCAGAAACGGCTGGGTAGTCGCTGGATAGACCTGCTGCCTGCTGCCTACTAGGTTTAGGTATAGTAATTTACCGTCTGCCCGTGAAAGTATTAGCATTAGCTATTGACCTGATCTAAACACCCTGATGGAAGTATAGCAGAACTCTATGGGTCTTCCTTTCTTCCAGCCCAGATAGGAGAATCAAATAGCTTCTTTCATCTTTCTATTTATCTCCGTTCACACGGCAGAGTATTAAGTGAAAATCAAACAACTCATTTCTGTACACATGGGGGAAACTATTTCGGTTCCCTTGAGATATTCGGTGCAGCATCAAGAGTCTGGAGTGATTGTAGTGTTCAATAGGCCGTGGTTATGTGTCCTCTTTGCTTTGAACACCTTCTTTTCTATCTGTCTTTCAACTATTACTGGAGCGCAGGGCATGAATCTCTATATGTCGACCAAGAAGACTCACAAACGTATCGAATGCCAATGGACTATTCGAATAGGTGGGGTGTTCGCACAAGGGCACTAATGTATACATGGTTCAGGAATATCTGGTGCAGCAATGGAGATATTTGGAATGAGAGATCCTTTTTCATGATCCGGTGCTAGTAACGATTCGTTCCAAGGGACGGGAGATAACCTATAGTACCTACTAAGGTACATTACATAGCAGTCTAGGTCGCACATTGTACTACCTACCTTAGGTACCTACCTAGGTAGGTAGAATCTTGGTGGGCACTGGCGATCGGTTGCTGCTGCAACCATGCCATTGTTGATCGATCGGGTCCCACCAATAGCATCATCAACAAAGGAACCCCACTACAGCCAGATCTTGGCTTTGGCCTTACTTGGTTTTCAAGGGCAAGTTATCAAGTTTGTTGTTTCTCTTAAACATTTCATTACCCCAAGTGTATACTGATCTCTCCAACATCAAAAGAGTTTGCTTGCCTCAGCATCTTATTCTTCCTTCCACCTCCTCCACTGTGACGGCTGTCCTTTTCTGTCCACAGGCTGCTTATCTGCCCCGGTTCCATTCCCCATCGCCCGCCTTGTGCCCACCTAAGCCAACCTTGCCAGCTGGAGCCTTAGCAACAAGAGACCCGACGGGAGCCATTACTGTACTGTACTACTACCCCTCGACTCTGACCCCAACTTGTATTGCGACAACAAAACATCCCCGCCATAGACTACGCTCCCGAGCGTCTTCTTAATCTATACCCCCTCATCCACTCAACCACAATTGGCATTGCGAGGAAAGACAACCAGTCATGGCTAGTTTCATGTCAAGCTTCTTTCCTGGCGGGAAAGCAAGCAATGCTTCTGGTGAAAACAGCTCGCGCCCTGCTACACCGTCAACCAAGTCAGACAACTTTCTTAACCCTGTGAGCACGCCTCAAGGTAGCCCAAGCAAGAAGACCAATCCTCCTGGCGCACACGACCTCCCTTCTGCCTTCGATAGTGCTTTGAACCTCAACACTCCCACGATCGAGCCGCCCCTCAGATTAGACCGCCCTCAAAGCGTTGTAACCCCGCTATCGCCTGGCAAGACCAAGACTCAGCCTCTCGACGAGTCCAACGCAAATGTTGATGAAAGTGTCGTCCACAAGACGCGACCGGGAAGCCCTAACAAGAAGCAAGGACAGGAAAATACACCACCACCTTCTCGCTTGGCCAACGTCGATTCTCCCCACCAACACAGCCATGCTGCTGTTACCCGTCAACAGCTCTACGAGCAGCGAGACCGACCTACCACACCCGCCACCAAACGATTCAACACACATCGAGGATTGACAGCAGAAGAGCGTGAAATCCTCCAAAAGCCAAATGTCAAGCGATTGGTGAACGTCACTCAACTCTGTAAGCACTAGCATTACTTCAACTGCTCAACTCCGAAGTCACCCCTATCTATCTATTAGCCTCTGACAATTCTCAGATTTCTTAGACTATTATTTCGATCTCCTCACATACGTCGGCGCTCGGCAAAACCGACTAACAGCCTTCAAGAATGAATACCCCCCACCCCCAGAGACCGATGAGCAAACGCACAATCAAATGTGGACTAAATATGCTGGACGAGAGCGCGCCAACCTTCGCAAGCGCCGAGTACGACTTCGGCACGGTGACTTCCAAATCTTGACCCAGGTTGGTCAGGGTGGTTATGGCCAAGTTTTCTTAGCCCAGAAGAAGGACACTCGTGAGGTTTGCGCCCTCAAGGTCATGAGCAAGAAGCTACTCTTCAAACTCGATGAAGTTCGCCACGTTTTGACCGAGAGAGATATTCTTACAACCGCTCAGAGCGAGTGGCTTGTTAGGCTCCTCTACTCTTTCCAAGACGAGAAAAGTATCTATCTTGCTATGGAGTACGTGCCTGGTGGTGACTTCCGCACCCTGCTTAACAACACTGGTGTGCTATCGAATCGCCATGCTCGCTTCTACATCGCCGAGATGTTTTGCTCCGTGGATGCCCTGCATCAGCTAGGCTATATTCACCGAGATCTCAAGCCAGAGAACTTCTTGGTTGACTCGACGGGTCACATCAAGTTGACCGATTTCGGCCTTGCTGCCGGTGTCTTAGCCCCGTCTAAGATCGAGTCTATGCGCGTCAAGCTGGAAAAAGCGTCTGAAAGTGCAGTCCCCTTCGGCAAGCCCATGGATCAGCGAACCGTGGCTGAACGTCGAGAGAGCTACCGAACGATGCGTGAAAACGATGTCAACTACGCCAAATCTATTGTAGGATCACCCGACTACATGGCCCCGGAGGTCCTTAGAGGGGAGGAATATGACTTCACGGTGGACTACTGGAGTCTGGGATGTATGCTTTTCGAAGCCCTTACCGGCTTCCCTCCCTTTGCGGGTGCTACCCCTGATGAGACTTGGCGCAATCTAAAGCACTGGAAGGAGGTCCTAAAGAGGCCTGTGTGGGAGGATCCCAACTACTTCCTGAGCAACCGAACCTGGAACTTCATCTGCACGTAAGTAGATTCAAACTTCGAGCACGTGGATCCGTACCATGTAAGCTGACACTATTGCACAGATGCATCAACTCTCGCACAAGACGATTCTCGAATATTGATGATATCTATGCCCATCACTACTTTGCTGAGGTTGAATGGGATGTTTTACGACAAACACGTGCACCATTTGTTCCTGAGCTGGACTCGGAGACCGATGCGGGCTATTTCGACGACTTTACCAATGAAGCTGACATGGCAAAGTACAAGGAGGTGCATGACAAGCAACAAGCTCTTGAGACCATGGCGGAACGCGAGGATCAAATGAGCAAGAGCCTCTTTGTCGGCTTCACATTCAGGCATCGCAAACCTGCTACAGAAGACGGCGTCAGCCCTCGGAAACGCATCCCCACTGACGAGTCATTTGGAACGATGTTCTAGGACGAGCCTTCAAGTTCCCAGAGAGTGGTGGGCTGGCGTGGATTCGTCAACCGAGGGAAGGCCCTCTTTTGAAGCAGCATTCGCGATTTTACATTAATACCTATCAATTAGTGTTCCTATGGTATGGCCTGTGTGCCATGAAGACTCAGGTTCCGGCAGCTGTCCCTCACCCCATCGCTTTTCTATTACTTTCGCCGTTGTTGTATTACCACTCTTGGTCATGTATTCGGGGCTGTTGTTTTTGCAGTTCGGCTTTCTTTTTTATTTATTTTTTGCTCTTCATTATGGCAAGCAGGAGTTTGATACGGACCAGGTTCATGCATGCGGTCCAGTGGGAAGGAGTCTGATTGCGTCCAGACTTTTAAGAACAGTTTCAGTCATGCATGTATGCTCGGGGAATAGGGTTCTTGTGTAATTCAACCTTTACTTTAGCAGGCATGAGGTAAGGAGAGGAGACACAAGTGAAAAAGTCAATACTATCTATCGTGTAGAACTTCATTGACTAGCATGCAACTTCGACATAACGTTGTTACATAATATGAATGCCTGTGATGACTTGTGTTCATTGGAGGAAAGGTGTCTGAATAAGTTATAGTTGAACCTACTTGCGAGGAAGCAAAATTGTTCACTCTAGTTCTGCACAGCGGAGGACATCCAGATGAACCATGCGGAAGAGATGTAAAAGAATAGCAGGTCGCGGCGATGTTTTCATGGATCCCCTTTTATTCTAGATTCGGCATTCTCGTCTTCCATGTATTCATACAGCGCATCTGACAGTGCATGACGAGTAGTTCTCCACATCCATCCAATACCATAGACACAATTAGCTTACATCTTATCTAGGATGGTAACTTGGGAACGACACAAAGTCACGCAAACTTAGAATTCTATACATCAAGGATAAATTTTCATATGGTGCCGCAGATGTTCCGAACCTGTATGTTTAACATCCATAAGGACGTGTCCTATTTATCAAATTTGTGCCTAAAAACCCCCCTGACATAGTCAAGCTTTCTTCTATATGCGAAACAAGAATAATTTCCAACTCCTTTATCGAGCTTATTGAACAGGCGTATGCAATGATGTGTGAATGACCGCCGTCGTAGTGAAGTTTCTCTTGTACTGCTGTCGAGCTTTTCGTCCACGCATGAACGCCCAACAACAATACAAAGAATGACAGCCTTTCTCTCCGTACAAAATTCTGGAACTCCAGAACTCCAGAAGCGACATAATCCGCCAGTATGCCATACATCCAAGTAATAAGGTATCAGTTCGTTGTGTCATAACACTGTTAAAAACGCCTCCATCTAAAACGCCTCAAATAATTACATGTTTCGTCAAATCTCGTACTTCGCTTATTCCTATAACGAAAGCCCCATCACAGTTAGAGACTCATCGTCAACCATTCCCACTCTTGCGGACCGGCAGAACTACCAATCAGGGAGCTTGTTTGCCCACCACCAGACATACTAATCATGCCCGTTGCAGAACCCAGTGTGCTCGGTCGTTGATTAAGGCTGAAGCTACTAGCAGACATGCCGCCAGGCAAACTCGACAGGCCTGCGGAAGAGCCAAAGGGACGTGGGGCATCAATGGAACTTGTCGAGTCGGGGCTGTCGATGTCCATAGACACCGGCACATCTCCACCAATACTTTTACTGTGACGACGTTGCCGTTTTGATGAAGCGGTGGCGGGTCGCTGCAGTGACATTGATGACGCGCCAGGTCCAGGACTAGTCTTGGGGGGAGCAGCTGCAATAGGAACAACTCCTTTACCACCCATGGCACCAGACGAAGGACCCGAGCCAGCGAGATGACTGTTTGGAGTACTGCCAGCGGTGTTTGTGTCCGATGTAGTACCACTGATGGGGCTCTCAATGTCCTTACTGCTTGTAGGTCGACTGGCAGCAGGTGGTGTCGTTGCTTTAGGGGTTGGGTTACTGCTGTTGGGATTGGTGTTGTTCGTCACCGCAGTGGACATCGACAGGGTTGAATTCTTGCGTGAGTTTAATGCACTCGCCGTCTTCTTAGACCTAGTGCTGCTTCCTCCAACTGGAACATTGCTTCCAGACCCACGGTTGCGCTTCTTGATAACATCCGTCTTCAAGCTCAACGGTCTCACAACACCATGCAGTTTTAGGAAAAGACCACAGGCGTTACACAAGGGTTGGCCTTCAGGGTTTCGCCTCCACAGGGGCGTAGTCTGAGTGAAACAATTGGTGCACGTGGTCGGAGCATTTCCATCGCTGCCATTGCCGGCGGCGGCCTGCAGGTTAGTCGTCGAGCCCTGCTTTGACATGGGTGGCGAAGATGGTCTGCTTGGAGCAACAGACGAGAATCCCGACATTGTTCCATTCGCGTCACCAGCAGGCGAGCTTTGCATAGATTGGGCAAGCTGCTCAAAACCATTCTGTTGGCCAGAAAAATGAACTGGCGTGGAGGCGTTTCGTGGCAGCTTGGGATGCTGTCTCCGGGGATTGCCACCCCTGAAAGACTGTGACTGCGATCGTTCGAGACCGTTTGATTCCCAGTCACCATTGTTGTCGACGAAATCAGTCGTCGCACCTCCGATCGTTACCTGCTTACGGGTTGGTCCACCAGGGAAACGAGCCGCTTGGGTGCTAAACTGGCCTGGCAGGCTTGCGTCCCAGCCCATGGACCCAGAGTCGTCAAGGGATGAGGAAATGTCCTTTTGCATCGACACATTGCGGTCAGAGAATGCGTTATTGTCTTCATCATCGGAGTCGGCTCCGAATGAGAACATACTATCCTGCTGCATTTGAATAGTGGGGGATTGTACTGATTGGTCATTCTGGAAAACCTGCGAAGGGTCGATATGTCCAAAGGAGCTGGGAGCAGTGCTGTAGGCGGACATGGATTCTGATCCAGTTCCTGGAGCAGAGAACATAGTACTGCTATTAGTGCCGTTTGCACTGCTGTACATGAACTGCTGGCTGAGCATACTGTTGATACTCTGTTGGAAACCTTGGGGCCTTTGAGTTCTTGCATCCTGGGAACCAAAGTAAAATCCGTCCTGTTCAGGCACGGGATGGGGAGTTGAAACGTTCGAGGGGTATGCGGATCCTGGAGGAGAGTAAAAGTCGTTGTTATTTACAGACGCTGTGGGAACAGCCGAGTTTTGGTACATGCCAGAGAAAGGGCCGTGGGGTATCATAGGTGAGGTGGAGGGAGAAAAAGAGAAATTCTGCTGAAAGTTCGCATTGGTGTTGACCATGGAAGAATCGTTATCCATGAATGTGTCAAGACCAAAGGGAACATTGACGCCATTCGGCTGCTGGGCGATGCCGGTCTGATTGGTTTGGTCTAGAGAGTAGTCATGCAGCTCCGAATCAAGATCAAGATCGTTCTGCGCAGCAGTACTGTTGACAGCCGGAACTTGTGGTGAGAAATCAGCGGGGCGCTTCCGAGTCTATTTGCTGAAGTTAGCAGCCAGCGCAAAATAAGCGTGTTATCACATGTGATTTCGGCAGAGGATCGAAACTTTGTAGTGACAAGGGAATTATACACAACTAGTCATACAACGAGAGTGAAGGGGTCATTAGGATTACTCACTCTGCGATCATCAATGCTGGTTTTTCGAAGATGGCGATTGACATAGTTGAACTCATGGCCTTGAGTGGCCTGGTGAAGCGGCTGAACGGGTACCGATTGTGGGACGAAGCCCTGGTGCGATGGCTCCTTGCGGGATTTGATATGAATGGCGGAAGCCATCGGATTGCCGGCCCTGTCGTCGGTCATTTTATCGCCATGAGGAGACGCAAAGTTGCCAGGTGAAGTAGAGTTGTCGGAAAAGATGAAGTCGTCGAGATTCATAGCATCGGGCTGTGACATATTGTGCTCAGACGATTTTCGCAACTGAGCAATGCCACTGGGAGAGTTTTGCATTAATGGTCGCCCAAGCCTTGAGGCCCTTGTCAGCACGTCATGAGCGCAAAATGATGGCAATAGGAAGCGCAGAATGTTGTCGAAAGAAGAGACAAGGATGTACATACCGATTAGTAGCCTCCATGTTTCGTTTCCGACGGGCGTCTGCTTCGTTCTGCCTCTGCTCCTGTTCCTCCTGGTGCTTGCGCATACTGAGAGCCATCATGCGCCAGGTGAGATTCTCCATGCGCTGCTGGCTAGGAAGCTGTTGCTTGGTTCTCGCAAAAAACTTCCAGACTTGAGTCGCCAGGGGATCATCGTGCTGCATCTTGTCGACACTGCGGTCGGAGTCGGCGAGACCATTCTGAAGGAATGGGAAAAGGGCGGTACCGCCTAGGCCCTGCCTGGCAAGGGAATAAGTGCCGGCCATGTCGGTCTTGTGCTCCTTGAAGCTGGCCGAGGCGTCACGAGAATTTGGGATATGGCTCGATTGGCCGCTGCGCTGATTGGGAGCGTGGTAAGCAGAAGCAGTGGGCCATGCACTTGGCCTTCTGGGAAAGCGAAAGTCGTGCTCTGTTATTGTTGGATTCATTGTTAGAACAGGACTTGAGTTGGCGATTGAGACAGATGTGCTCATGAATGTTGGATTGAATGGCTTGTGGTGGAGCGAAAGGCGGACGGACTACAAAATGTATGAAAGAGGGAAGAGAGTATGAAAGTGAGCGCGAGAGGCTGTGACGAAGAAGAGAAGGGCCCCCCACGTAGTGACTTTGGTGGGAGGGTGTGAGAAAGTTCGGGTGTGGGTTACACTGCTGCATCTGCAAGCAGAACACCTCAGATGGAAGCCGCTCAACTTGACTTACTGGAGGTAATAGTGCGGCAGCGGTAGGTAGTGATGTGGGTGGTGCAGCGCTGTAGCTTGAAGAGCCCTGTAAATAAATCCAACCTCGCTGAGATCAGGGCAACCACTTCATCACACCAAATGCGGCCACCTCAGACCCGACTGGGATACACCAGGTTCCGGACGGGGTGGGGTGCTTGTTTTTGGGG
>JAALXH010000790.1:0-12886 GCA_012977735.1 Fusarium tanahbumbuense | reverse complement strand
TTTTTTTTTTTTTTTTTTTTTTAAGAAATTGTTATCTCCTCTTGTGAGCCAAATTTCATGTCAACCCGGATGATAAATACATGAACGCGAGATCATAAACTTTCGAGTTATTGGCTTAGCCACCATTGAATCTATTTCATAAAGGCTACACCGACTCTCAGCCTTCAGTAGTACTGCTGGGCCTCCTGCGTTAGTAGTGTTATCGACACTGATACGATTGGTGATAGCCGGAGCGGTGAGAAGCCTCCTGACGTGCTCTACTCTAGAAACAAAGCGGCCTAGGGTCACGAAGATACATGTGTGTCTAGTGTTTCGGGGGACAATATGAAAGCAACAGGATACTCGAGGGGGCCTGCCACTAACCATCTGCGACAAAATCCCCTATACTTGCCGAGATAGTCATTAGCCACGTAATTAGGATGGTGGTGCTACGTGTTTAGTATTGTAGAACAACGAATGAAACAAAACAGTAGGACTACAGCTAACGGCCAGCCATTATCTAGCGTAAGAAAAAGTGCTGATTTTTCGATCATAATGTGAAACAACTTTGACGAAAGTCGAATATTATTCGTTGCACGCTGCTCAGCACTTGCCTTGTCAGCACTAACAGCCCCCGGCTCAATGGAACCGTGATTGTTATTCAAATGAGAACTGAAGGTAGGTTACTAAAAGAGTCACCTATATGAGCGACATCCATCTGATTTAGCATCAGCGATGGAAAGACGAAGCTGAGCGAGAAACTCAAGAGATGATTGGTGAGACAGAATAGGAGACATGGAGTACGAACACTAAAATACAATTTTGAGCTAACTGGGAAGTCTGCCCCCTCAAGTGAGAGGGTGGCAGCGGGAGGCCGACCATCTCGCGCATGGATATTGAAAGAATCAGTGTAACAGCATCCATGTCGATATCCTTACCCCGCTTTTGACCTGCGACCATTTATTCGGCCCTTTTGACCGAAAGACACAGAATCTCTATAGCATCAGTCTATTCGAATGTCTGGATGAGTCACAGCGGCAACTTCAAAGCTACTCGATCAAGTTAACCACATAAAAAAATGAAGTTTACTCTCACTAACACCATCACTACTGCTGTCACGGCCACGGTCTCCACAGGTTCTCTTGCCTCCGGAGCTTGCCCAGCTGGCTACGCTAGTGTCATTATGATAAGCTATAGCGCAGCTAGGCTTACTTAGGGCGCTACTGTGGGAGCTACAGCTCCAGTATCGATCATCGCCTACAATGCTGCTTTGCGAAGTGCTCCCTTACTATAGCGCTAGGTGCGCCACATCTTGGACTGATCCAAAGTGGAACATTTTGTGTAGTGGGGATTAAAAGTTAAAGCGTCTGAACCATTTGCGGCGACCCATTTGTTAGAACAGCTATAGAAGAAGACTCAAGACAACGACAAGCCAAGATCATAATCCATCGTATGGCGGTGTTTGCTCTTTAGATGACCCCCCATTGCTTCATCGGAATCAAAGCTGCGATGATCTTTTAGCTCAGTCCCACATTCAAAGCAATACCAGTAATGCCCATGTGCATCCATTTGTCCGAGGCGCCCAGGACATCTGATAAAATCAACATGCTTTGCCCGCAGATGTTCAATCGCTTGCATCATGTCGGTAATTTCCTTGTCATGCTCATATCATGTCAATATAGGCCCCCTTCTAAGTATCGTTAGTATTGAAGGCTCTGTTGTCGTGTTCTCATACACAGTGCATACCTTCTCATGATACAGGAGCTTTTGCCTATCTAGGCCGTTGTAATCAGCAATTCTCTTGTACGCGATACTCAGATTCCAGTATGAGTCGACTGACCCGAGATGTAAGGTTGATTATGGGAGCCCTGCAGAGTGACAGATGACATTTATATATGGGGCTTTGATCTTGAGAAACATTGCACATGGTGGAAACATAGTTCAAACTGCAAATTGTCTGGTTTTGTTTGAACGCGTCACCCAGTCTTCCTGGAGGCCCACCGGATCGAATAGTGATTAATAAACATATATGCGTCCAATGGCTCCTTCCATAGCAAAGGTCGTTTATTTGTTCCTAAAGTTTTAGTAACTTAGCCACATCCTATAGTAAGTGTGCATACTACTATTTCCGTCATAATGACGTGATTGCCGATGTACCTTGGGCTTTCAACATCACGTTTTACGCGCCACTCAAGAGAGAATCGGCCTTGGGCTCAACATCACAATCAAGATTTCTTATCCTGTATAACTCTCTTCAGAAGCTTAGCCACTTGAGACATCAAGAATTACGAATGGAAACGGCTGGATGTAAGCCAGATGAAGGTATCCTCGGCTGCAGGCTCAGTCGGGATGAGAAAATACTATGTAAGTCTTAACATATTGTGGTTGAGAAAGGTAGTGAAGGAACTTGAACAACGACGCTAATGCTCAGAAGAATGATGAAGATATCTGTGTTTACGACACAATTCCTTGGTGCTGGCGTCTGTTCAAACGTGATTTATTTATGCCGGCAACGACATTCTTTACAGTGTATAACATAAGAAGGATGCCCCTCCAGACCCATTTTCTCAAAGTAACAGCCAAACCCTTTGGCACAATGGCGACATCCGTACGTTTGTTTTAGCAAGTCCATAGATTTGTCCATTTGCTTGATGAGGGATTCCTTTCCTCGTCTTTCGTCATCTCGGAGTTCCTGGTACATTACAACATTCTGCTGGGCCACGTCTAGCCGTCGTTGAAGTGTCTGTATTCTCTCGCTACAAGCACGAAAGATTTCCGTAAAAGAGATTTTGTTCGAGCTTCAGGTCTTGAAAAGCTTTTAGCTCGCAGAGTTCCTCGATATGTGCCACCGCGGCTGAAGCAATAATTGAGTAGATATCAGGGTTTCTGTTCGAAGCTGACAGTTCTTGAATCCCCTGGGGGAACACCTTAGCATCTTTACCTTCTTCCAGGATGACCCGAATCTTGGAGTTTGCATATTCAGTCAAACTTTGGACATTGTAGTAGTCAGCAATTGCATTGACGCGTAGATGGGCGAGCAGATCCTTGGCAGTTTCATTTTCAGCCAGTTCTGTAGGAGTGGAAGAACACTGTGATAGGTAGTCTGTATTTCCTTGGTCGTGTCCGTCATCAGAACTGGATCCATGTTGCCTCTCGGAGCAGATTTGGTACTCTCCTCTGTAGAGGAACGAAATCATATATTGAACTGTATCAATATCGAACTCGTTGACAGCGAGAATTCTCGATGTGGTTTCCTAACAAACGAGTGAGAAATGGTCGCCAGCGATAGAAATTGTAGCACTGTACCAGAAAGCCGCCGGAGAGAGCGGCCGTTATTACCGATGATTGTGGGCAAACAATGACTTGATGGAGCTTGAATTGATGCTCATTGCAAACTAATGTAAAATCGCTGTACTTTCCGGATTCTGCCAATGAAGACAGAAAGGCATGAGACTGGAGCGCCATTTGGTTGAATATTTCCTGCAGTCCGTAGGGCTGATATAAGTTATATGGTGATTGTGAAATATCTCCGCAGTCGTGTCATTGATGAGCGGTCGCAAAGTCGCGGTCCCCCGATATCCCATGTTTAGACGGCGAACAAAAGCCACCGCGTCAATGAAAAATGCTGTGTCGAACTTCGTGGCCAATGGACCAGCCCTTTTGAAATACAAGCAACGTCATCGAACAGAGGTCGGACCAAGGACAGCATTTTCTCCCAACGCAACGTCATACTGTGCAAAACGACTTCAGCATCGCGGGAACGTAATGACTCATTGTGTTGGTTCTTTCGTTTGGAGAAAATGGTACCATGAAGATGACATATTCGGTCAGAAGTGCCGAATAAATGGAGAAATGATTCCAGGTTAACGTTAAGGTAAGTGTATCATCATAGCTGTTCAATTATCGTAAGACAGATCCCATCAGCGTCCGTGAGTGAGATAGTCGGCCTCTCACCACGCTCCCCTCAGCTCTTGTACAGACCAAAGAAGGACATTCAGTCAAAAGGCTATTCTTCTACCTTTGCGTGAGTGTAATTGCCCAGTATTACGACATTCACGGTTTAGTCCGGCGTACTAACTCACAGATGTAGCCCCTACTTACGAACTGTCCAACTAAATATCCTCTCGATCTTCCCCAACAAGTACAACACTGTATCAAGAAGGAAAGGTTAACTACACATTTTTTATGTTAAGATGACGGATGATCTCGTATTTTGCCTGAACAATCAGGTTCGTTTTGAACGTGTGATCAAGCACCAATGAAAGCTTTAAGGCAACCCCTACCGAATTCAAATCTACCCCCTGTCGAGAAATCAAGTCAACTACCAGTAAAGTGTAGTAAATTAAACCATTCGGACAATATACAAGAAGTGCTAAACAGAAGGATTCAGGTCCAGTATGTTGTCAGGATTCGCCAATTCACTCTTCCACCAATCTGAAGCAATACTCCCAGAAGTTGTAAGTGATGGACCTGCTGTTGAATCCAGGTTCTTCCGGCGACGAATCCCCAACCTGGTTTCGAGATCGCGAGCAGTAGTATCCTCCAAATATCTACTGAGCTCCCAAAGCAATGTCTTATGGCGTTTGCGCACATCAGATTTGAAACACGGAGCAGGCATCCACGACGGATACAGCTTCTGGTGACTTGCCGATGTGCTCATTTGCAGTGGGTGACGAGACATAAATCGATGGCACAAGAAGCAAGTCTTCTTACTCGTTCCCATGAAAGTAAGTCGGGGCGTTAATTCAGGATGGTGGTCGTAAAAGCTGAGTATCTGCATCTCTGCATGTACTGTTAATGTCAAACGGCAGGCCTGACGAAACAGAAGCTCAGGGTCCTCGGTGAGCCAGATTTGGCCTAGTTGAGACATGAGCTTCTCGTGGTCCACGTCGGTGAGCTTCTGAAGTACTGTCTTCAATGCTGTTAAATCGTTTCCCAAGGTGAAGCGTTCTTGATCTGGGGCATTAATCACTTCGATATGGATTGACGCAAAAAGGAACGGCTGCTTGATCGCTAATTTAATCATCGCTTTTGCCGCTGCAAAGTATCGACCAAGTTTGTATATCTGAAAGATCCAGTCCGGCAGCTCTTCTTCACCTGGGCAAAATAATGCCTCAAGATGCTCAGAGTAGACCCATTTCGCCCGCGATGCCCATTGAATGTGAGGAACCAACACATCAGATTCAGTGTTAGGCTCAAGAGACATCAGAAGCGGAAGACGTTCCATCCAGTTCGCGAAGCCCGCCTTTTCGGGGTCTTCAGAGACGACATTGTCCTTTCTCAGGTTTTCGATTACTTTCTTACTGCACTGTTGATTTGTTGGAGTACAAAGCCTTTGTAAGATGCTTTCAATTCTCAGACGTGTTAGATCAATAATCTTGAGTAGGAGTCGATGTTCTTTTTGCTGAATTGGCAGTACTGTGTCGTTACGAGTCAGTAACCCTGTAGATGATTAGATAGCGATATTTGTTGCGTACTTGTAGAAGAAGCAGCTGAAAGTTCATCCAATACCTCATTTAGAAGCAAAAGTAGTTGTTGAGGTACACCAAGGTTGCGAGCAAGTCGCAAGACAGTTCCTGTAGGATGCCCTTGTTCCATACACACAGCTGAAGCTGTCTCGCCGCTTTTGGCAGAAGTTGAACAGATCAGAGCGAATGAGTCCAGGAATTTCTTTTGCAGACTTTCCATTTTTCGCGCATTTTCATGGGGGTGCATGTCGAGGCTATGTACTGTCGGTTCACCTCGTACCGGATCAACTAGAGACAGAAGGGTTGCTACTTTGACAAAGCGCTTATGGGTATCGCCAGTTATGGCACCGTTCTGTTGAATTTCATTCATATTAATTGACAGTGAACCTCGCTCTTGCGCAGCGATATGGTTGCAGATGGGTACCCCAAGCCCCTCTACAAGCTAGGTACAAGAATCATGTTGGAGGCTAGGGACAAATGCGGGGCACCATTCAGGAGACTGGAAGCCACTGATGTCATCATGGATGTGGCAGGGGGGTCTACGTGTCCGGCCTCCAGCATGTACCTTAGTATTATTAGGACTTCTGCTCATATAAGACTCCCAGTTCACATCATCCGTCCTAATAGCCGACCTCCAGCATTAACATTGGAAATGAAGGCCTTCTGTTCATCCATAAATCGAAAACATATACTCCTATTTCTTGGTGGCTTTCCATTCCCAAGTGAAAACTTATGAAAGGTATGTCTTTCCATGCTGATCATCCATTTCGATATGGTGCCCAAAATCCGCCCTTGAGCGGAGACGACGCACCAACACAGGATCAAGGGCAATGCAACGAATCACAGTGCATAAATTATGTGGTGTTCCATCCAAGCGTTCCTCTACCCGACTATGTAAATGCAATCCCTGACCAGGACCACGGCGCGATTGATCCAAGCCTGTTGATGCAGGCTGCGACGCCAGAGCATCAACGGCTCCAGCTGCTTACACCATCCCATGACGCATGAGCAATTGGTGATTTGCAATTGAACCACCAGCGACCCACATTCGCTGTTGAAGCTACGATGCAAACGGTGTTTAAGCCCTCTGGCGATGCAATAGTCTCGCAATCCAACATTACCGCAGATCAGTCTGGTCCTGCGAATTCCCCCCCCCAATCGATACACAAGATTTCTCCAATAGGTCAAAAGACCTGGTAGAAAGGAAACCTCGGCTTGCTTGCAATTGGAAGGACTGTAAACATAAAGCTGCCGACAAAGAAGAACATGAGTAAGTGGCTATTCTTTACCATCATCTTGAATGAGGTTCTTTCTTAGCAGTATTGGACGCATGCTGATCGATAGCATTGTTGATTCTCAGCCACCATATGGAACAACACAGGATGTGCCCCAAGAATGATTGTTCCTGGGGAGATGCTAGTGAGGAAAAGCAGATAAGGCGACATGTATGGAGCAACCATAATTTGTGGGCTGAGCAAACCAATTACCATCCCATAGGCGGAACATGTCTTGAATGCGACAAGGTATACACAAGGCAGGATAACTTGAAACGTCATATGGACGAGTGTCACCAAGGCCAGAAAAGAAAGAAGAGGGAAGTAGATTACGTATTGGGTCATGATCCATCTTGTGTTTCCGGTAGTTGATTCTTGTACGGCCGCATGGACAAGGAGTTCGTTCAAAAAAAGAACGCTTGAATCTTCAGTTTCAAACTATCGTTTGAGTGAATTGGAAGCATGAAAAGAAATCAAGCTTGAAGAAGAACTAGCGTTTCCAAACTAGATTTGGTTTTATTATTCTATCTCAATCTGGTTCTTCTTTGTCTTTGCAATCTCTAGAGCTGTCTGTTGAATAACCGTTTCCTGAAACTCTAGGCTGAATCAAAGGACTGTACTACGATACATTGGTCTGCTGAAGAGAGCTATAGGAAGTTGTATGATCCGGGGGCCGCACAACTATCACTGTCAGTCGTGGCTATTCATACTAGCTATAATCCAGATAGATATGAATGATTACTGCTCGTTCTATTAGACGAACTAGAATACTCTACAGTTGTAATGCCAAGTCAGTCTAACACCATCAATGATACGCATAGTCATTATAGCGGAGGTTCGATCTGCTCAAAGTCCCACAGAGCTGTCCGTCCCTTTGAACCTAGTACTAAGAGCTGTGCATCCACATCAACTTTTAACGGAAGTAACTCATAGGTTTGCTGTAGTGGATACGTATTGGCTGTATGGAAGACGGAGACATGATAGCCACCACCTGCTTGATGTGAGATTGCAATACACTGCTCGTGCCCCTGTTTTGGGGCTCTTGCAACAACCTTATCGTTGCCATCACGTCCAATAAAACGTCCTGAAGTCCATTCGTAAAGTCCAAACCAGCCATCCAGTTTAGTACAGCACCATCGATAGCCTCCCCAGTGGTGAGGTGTCTTTCGCAGGAGCGGCTTCCCATTAATGACCGACAGGTATCCTCCTGAGACTCGTTCTCGAATGATGAACCAGGAACCGACAGTCGGAACAGACTTGAAGGACGTCATATCACCGTAAGCGTGAAAGTCAATGTCAGGTGTTGTCGTGGCTGGTGTCGGACAAATTGTGAATGATGTCATTGACATCGCTTCGGCACTTTCCTCTGCTCCAGATAACTCCATTTATTTGACTTCGAGCACGGCAAGCTGTGCGGTTAGCCTAGTGATCAACGACCATGATCTTGCTGTCAAACTTACAGGTCCATGCACTTTCCAATTTCTGCTTTATTCAGAAATCAACGCTTCTGTGGGGAACTCGCTATAACTAAATATGATGTGGGAAAGGAAGAGTGCTGATCAGCAGCCACTTTAGGACTAGCGTGAACTTCGCGACAAGAACCACCCCGTTTTGTGTCTGACTCTCGACACCTATTGCTCAACATACGTTATCAGGAAGCCTAAGCTTGGATGGCAATCAAATGACGATTAGAAGTTTGAGAATTTTGTTCAACGGAAAAGGCAGTCGCACGCGTCGCCTGGCATGGAACATTAACCTTTATTACGATTGGTGCCCGTAACAGCGGCATAAGGCTCTATAAGGCAGTTGTAGCACACCTGTATTTGCTTTCATAGCGACTGTGGCCCAATATTTTGCCCTGTAGCTCAACTGCTTGTGCAATTGTTACACCTTTGCGCAATTTTGCTCAGGCTGGCTGCTAGATTTAAAGTCAATAAACCAAATGACGCAAGAAAAGTAAGGTATGAAGAAGCTAGGAATGAGGCTTGCACGAGATCACAGCTAATGTGTGGATACAATACTAAAAATGGCCTATTGATGGGTGCTCCCAGTGACATCCGGCCAATAACATTCCACCACGTGGACCACCAATTCCCAGCCCAGAAGTAAAGCATGTCTCAAAGTTAAAATGACCAATTGTTTGGTTACGACCGGATGCGCGAAGGAGGCCTCGCCGCATGTGGGAGGCCGACCAACCCAAATCCAGCAGACACGGGCACAAGCGAGATTCTGGAGTCCATTGCCGAATTTTAGATTCTCACTGTGTTCTACCTGACCGATATTTGTAATGTTGACGGGTTTGACAAGCGAGTCGATTGCTACCCTATACAATTCAAAGCCGTCTTCCAGACCTTTACGATGAAGCAATCACTTCTTGAGCTGGACCCAGGAGCCGATGCCCTAGTCATCTTGCAATGCCCTAACTTGCAACGGGTTCATGCAGTAAAAGAAGATGATGTGATGCACGAGAAACAAATACCCGAGTCGAAAACGAGCATTTCACCCCGAACTAAAGGGAAGAAAAAAATCAAAACACCAACAGATTTTGATGCCATCACATCTTTACAGCCATATCAGGAGAATGGCAATCCCAACGAGATTAAATTTCGAGTATCCACTAAGCATCTGTGCATTGCATCGCCAGTCTTTAGCAGGATGATAAAAGGCAACTTTCAAGAATCGCGGCCCAACGACGGAGGCCTCTTCGAAATTAGAGCTTCAGACTGGAACACTCGGGCTTTGCTGATATTACTTGACATCATACACGGTCACCACAGCCAGGTACCTAGAAATCTAGATCTGGACACTGTAGCACAGATCGGGCTTCTAGTTGATTACTATGACTGCCTTGAGATTGTTCAGGTTTTCTTTGATCACTGGCACGCGCATCTCCACGATTGGTGGAAATACAGCTGGTTATCGTTCGATAAAAGCTCAATGAACTCTTTTGGTGAAGCGGAGTCAATTCTACTATTCATTGCTTGGACGTTTCGAAGTCCAGTTGTCTTCAGGAATCTCACAATTTCTGCAATAGGCACAACCTCTGGCCTCGTTGAAACAAATCTACCAATACCTAGTCAAATTTTCGGTATGTACTCCTAATCAACACATCATATAGGTAGAGCGGCTAATGTCGACCAGATCAGATTTATCAACAGCGTATCGGACTACTCCATGAACTCTTCTCTCGGCTGTATACTCTGCAAGAGAACCTTTTGGTGGGACAAATTGGTTGTTCCCTGGAATGTTCCTGCAGACTTCTTGGATACCTTATGAAACAGATGCGAGACCAGGGTCTGCCGATGATGAAACCAGAACAACCATTCTTAGGATTTAATGTTACTTCAGTGGCTGACTTCATCCGTGGCATCAAAACACCTTCTTGGTACAGCAAAAAGCAGAATCTGGACCCTTGCAAGCTGGAGAAGACTCTTTGTTTGGACATGGAAGGACTGGGCAAATCGCTAGCAGGGTTGAGTTTGGAGGCCTTTAGTTTAGAGCCTGGTTCTAGCCGAGAAGCCAGTGGTAGTCTGGGTTAAACTACTCTGTACCGACTCCCGAACCAGCTTGAGAAAACTCCACTCATGGGGCTTATTCAGCCAATTGAAAGCTTTTGCCCCACGACGTAAGGATGCGGTCGCACACGATAATATTGGGCCAGCAGCATGTTACTCAAATATAATTGGGCCCGGCAGCAGCTCACAACACGACACCACAAATTTACTGTGTTTAGCCACAAACAATCGTCTCTGCATCCTTTCATTATCTGTCCTTTTCCTTCTTCTTACTTATTGTCTTTTCATTGTGCGACTCATTTGTCCTCAAAACTCTCTCTTTGTCCCGACTCCGGTCGCGGGGCGGAACCTGACCGCATCAAACCGCGACAATGAGCAGTCAAAAGCAATCGCGGTCCGTCCAGGAGAAGACGCACGCAGATTGTCCTTTCACAATCACTTTCGCGGGTAGGCAAAAGAGTACTGAAGCTGAAAACCGAGATATTCAACAGAATCATCAACCCTTAGCGAAGTTTTTTTTTAGATCCGACCTTCATCGGTCAAGTTGTGTTATCCGCTGGTTGACGAAAATTAAGTTGACAGGGCATCGTTTTTTGAATTCACCTGCTTTGAGAACGTCTAGCAACTAAGTAGGGATTGCGTTGTTCAGGATCTGAAAGTATCTCGTCTGCGGTCTGTAGCTTTTTAAACCTCTCAGCTTCTTCAGGATCATCGCCGTTTTTGTCCGGGTGCCATTTGAATGTTAAGGCGCTATTATAGGGGTTCAATGTCTCATCAATATTCTCCAGAGTTCTGGGATCAAGCCCAAACATCTTGAAATACCCTGCAGAATCGCTTATGCACGCGTGAGACTTACCCTGTACCGCGTAAACGCTGAGCAATATTTACGCAATGGCACCTACTACTCCAAACCGGCTTGCAACCGTTCCTCGCGGACAGCAGCACCCTTGGGCATTCATCCAATTCCTTAGGAGGAACCTGAAATCCTCATGAACAAGGGCGGCGAGGAAAAAGTCAACGACTCTGTTGCAGAAGAGAAAGCTGCCATTGTTCATTACTAGATGTCAGACAACCCGGGGTTGAATTCCATTTCACAGCGATCTAGGTACAATTTATAGACTACTCAACAAGGGGTAGACTTCTCTTAAACCACAGACAACCAAATGGACAACAAGACATGTAGTCAGTGGGAAGACACGAATACACAATTCAGATTGTTTTCTATCACTAACCCGATACCAACGAAGCTATGTTGCACTTCACTTGCACTCAAATTCAAACGTCCCCACATTCTTTGGGGGCCGCATGTGGCTTTTTGCAAACTGGAAATTCTGAAGATCGAAGACGCGCAGCTCTTTTTCCGCATTCTGAAGAGCTGAAGACAACTTCTGCTGGATGGTGCAGGAATGTCCAGAGCCGTACCTCCCACTGCCACTGATATCATACCAACGAGGCACCTTGCAACCATTAATCATGTCCACCGAACCTCCAATGCTAAATCCATAAAATGGCTGCGCACTCCGCGGGCTCAGAATCCCGTGTTTTTTTAGCTCCTTTGTCAAAATACCTAAGAGCATAGATGAGCACTCATAGGAACACTCTGGCTCTTCTTGCAAACGATCAAGAAGATCGTAGGCCGCTGAGAATATTTTATTGAGATAGTCCTGACGTGCCATGTCAATCTGCTCTGCATCCAGGATCAGCAAACACTGTAATATTGTGGCTCTTAGTTGAACATACCAAGAAGATCTAAGGGAATAGGTAAATCTTCAGCTTCGATTAATCTCCCACTATGCCTTACTGCAAGCCGAGTCATTTTCGCAAACACATCAGGCTGTGAGAAAACCCAGGATACGAGCATATAGAGAATACAGTCTCGTCCATAAACCGTTGGTACTTCCGGCTTTAACCTTTCTAGCCAAATATCGGCGTGTAGCTCCGTGCTTTCATGGCACTCGTAGTAGTCCACAATTATGGCCAGCTTTGCAAGCATCTCGAGACTGAGTGACCTTGGTACATCTCGATGGTAACCGTGTATGATCGTTAGTACAATGCTGAAACCTTCAGGATCCCAGTCGGTCGCTGTTACTCGGCGAAGTCCTGAGTGATTGGCGTTTCCCTCCGTAAAAGGACCCGAAAACATCTTCTTAAAGTAGGACGAAGCTAGCTCCAAGTGCTTTCTCGAGACTAGCATTCGAATTTCTACCTGATTAGGCAGGATTCCAGATCTTTCTCCATAATCCCAATCCTGCACCGGCAGACTTGAACTGTCAGCATTCTCTGTAGGGTCAGCAGAGTCAGGTCTCATTGTTTCTTCGTCCGAGAATTCTGGGCGAGTATAATAAGGTATGTTAGAGAAGGAAACAATAGGCTGTGTAAGCGATGTTGGTGTTGAAACTGTTGAAACAGGGGATTCCGGTGGCGGCGGCGGTGGTGGTGGCACGGGTGGTGGATGGCAGGCAGCTTTCTTTTTGATTTTCTTCTTCTTGTTTTTTTTGAAGCATTTCGTTGTAGATCTTTCTTGACCTATCCAGATCGTCTCCGCCTTCCAGATGAAAGGCTGATCTTTGCAGGTACTGAGAATGAGTTGAGTATCCCCGTTCGAATCGAGTATGTAGTTCGATGTCTTTTTGCTTGCCGTTTTGTTCTG
>JAALXH010000780.1:0-13471 GCA_012977735.1 Fusarium tanahbumbuense | reverse complement strand
CATCATGGATGTCTAGTCCTCGTCAACCGAAATTCTTATCCCACACAAAAAGCTTCTCCTCCGTCCGCCTAACTTTTTTTTATACTTATAAAAAAAACTTCCAGGACAAGTCTAATACTAAACCAGATCGCCCAAGATGAAGACGACCTGGAAGGATATCCCGCCGGTGCCTACTCAGCAGGAGTTCCTGGACATTGTTCTGAGCAGGACTCAGCGCAAGCTGCCTACGCAGATTCGCGCCGGTTTCAAGATCAGCCGTATTCGAGGTATGTTCTGATCGCCACACGCAGATACTTGCGCAACAGATCGCTAACCTCTTCTCTCTCTGCAGCTTTCTACACTCGAAAGGTCAAGTTCACCCAGGAGACCTTCTCCGAGAAGTTTGGCGCCATCCTCGAGAGTTTCCCTCGTCTTCAGGACATCCACCCATTCCACAAGGATCTTCTCAACACACTCTACGATGCCGACCACTTCAGAATCGCCCTCGGTCAGCTGTCAACCGCCAAGCACCTGATCGAGACCATCTCCCGCGATTATGTCCGTCTTCTCAAGTACGGCCAGTCGCTTTTCCAGTGCAAGCAGCTCAAGAAGGCTGCCCTCGGTCGCATGGCCACTCTCATTAAGCGACTCAAGGACCCCCTCATGTACCTCGACCAGGTCCGCCAGCATCTCGGTCGTCTGCCCTCGATCGACCCCAACACCCGAACACTGCTTATCTGCGGTTACCCCAATGTTGGAAAGTCTAGTTTCCTCAAGAGCGTTACTCGTGCCGATGTCGACGTTCAGCCTTATGCTTTCACCACAAAGAGTCTGTTTGTCGGTCACTTCGACTACAAGTACCTCCGCTTCCAGGCTATCGATACCCCCGGTATTCTAGACCACCCTCTTGAGGAGATGAACACCATTGAGATGCAGAGTATCACCGCTATTGCCCATTTGAGATCCGCCATCATGTACTTTATGGATCTTTCTGAGCAGTGCGGTTACACTGTCAGCGCCCAGATTGCTCTCTTCAAGAGCATCAAGCCTCTCTTCTCCAACAAGCTCGTCTTCGTTGTCATTAACAAGATTGATGTTACCCGACCTGAAGACCTCGAGCCCTCCCTCCAGGAGGAGCTTCAGTCAATCCTCAAGTCCGGTGAGGTTGAGCTCCTCCAGCTCTCTTGCAACACCCAGGAGGGTGTCCAGGAGGTCAAGAACGCTGCTTGCGAGCGCTTGATCGCCGAGCGTGTCAACCAGAAGCTCAAGGCTGGCACCAACAACAGTGGCGAGATCGGTGGCCGTCTGGCTGATGTTATGTCTCGTATCCACGTCGCCACACCCATGGGTGGCCAGACTCTCGAGACATTCGTTCCCGAGGGTGTCAAGGACCGCAAGAAGTACGACCGGGAGGACCCTGAGCGACGAAGAACCGCTCGTGATGAGCAGGATGAGAATGGTGGTGCTGGTGTGTTCAACGTCGACATGAAGGCCGACTACATGCTCGAGAACCCCGAGTGGAAGTACGACAAGATTCCCGAGATCTACGATGGAAAGAACGTCTACGACTTTGTCGATCCCGACATCGAGGCCAAGCTCCAGGCTCTCGAGGAAGAGGAGGAGAGGCTCGAGGCCGAAGGCTTCTACGAGTCTGATGAGGATCTTGAGGACGATGAGGATGCCGAGGTCATGCGCAAGGCCGAGCTGATCCGCGAGAAGCAGCAGCTCATCCGCAACGAGGCCCGCATGAAGAAGCGCCTCAAGAACCAGGCCATCATCCCCCGCAAGCAGATGAAGAAGTCTCTCTCCGAGTTCGACGATGCCCTCGACCAGCTCGGTGTCGACACCACCGAGATTACCCAGCGTGCTCGCGAGCAGTCTCGTGGCCGTGGCCGCTCCAGGTCTCGCATGGGTACCGAGGACCCCGATGCCATGGATGTCGATGGCGGCCGCACTGCCAAGGAGCGTCTCCGCTCCATGAGCCGACCTGCCAGCCGTGCTCCCATCAACCGTCGCGACGAAGGTGTCCCAGACGAGGCTCTCCGAAACAAGGCCGAGCGCATTGCCAAGCTCAACCAGAAGAAGAGAAACCGCATGGCCCGACAGGGAGAAGGAGATCGACACACCACTGCCTCCATCACCAAGCACCTGGTAAGTTTAGACATTCAACCCTCTTTCATTATAGAACCGCAACTAACACAATATCCTCTAGGTCGTTGGCAAGCGTGGCATGGGCAAGACAAACCACAGATAGAGAGCCAACACTGGGCCTCCCTTTCTTCCATACTTGGTTGTCTTTGTCTCTTTTCCGGCATAATTTCGCGGGTTCGCGGGCTGTTGGGTTTGCCTGGGAGTTAGGGCGCATGGGAAAATGAACTGTGGTTCCGTCGCTGCGTGCATGCGTGCGTACGTACGTACTCGACAAGGAACAACAAACTTACGTGTCGTGTCGTTCGTTGCTTGGGATGAAGAAGCTCTGTCCGAGTTCAGCTAGATAGTAGATATCACGGCGCCTTCTTGAAAAGTACTAAAAAAGGGGCTGCCACATTTTCTTCCTTTTTAAACAAATCATGATTTATGAAATTTAAAAGTTTCAATCAAATTCAAATATCATTCAGTTTCTCGCCAGTATGCAATTCAACAATATTCATTTGAGTACTCGTGTGAGATGCTATCGAAAGAGGTATAATAAGATCGTGCCCAAGACGCACCATCCTTTAGGCCGCTGTTCTTGACAGAAACTGACAATTGGCCCTGCAAAAATATCAAAACAATCCTCCGACCCTACTGACTCTACAGCGGTGTAGCCTTGTTCCTCTTTTGTCATATTTACTGGAACATTTGAGACTCTTACTGCTCCTCGGCGACCTGGATACCTTCCCTCAAGCCCTCAACCTTGAGCTCCTCACCAGTGGCGCGGCGGTAGATATCCTTGACGTCGTCGGTGGTTGTCTCGAAGTGGCTGGTAGCATCGTAGCTCTTGGAGATGAAGATGTTGTCCTTGGAGCCGTTCTCAAGGGGCTCGTAGATGGGGATAGGGGGTCCCTGCAACGTGTTAGCATACGTTGTTTATCATTTCAAGTTGGGCAACATACCATGAACTGCTCCTCAATCTTGCCAAGGCGGTCAAGACCAGCCTGGAGCTCGACGTGGTGGTTCGCTGAGGTCTCGGCAATGGTAGAGACGATGGCGATCCAGTAGCCCTTGGGGCAGACGTTGTGGGCGGAAGAAACGCAGGCAATGTAGATGTCTGTAGTCATTAGTGAATGTGCAGAAAGGGTTTATATTAGTGGTATTTACCATTCTTTCGGCCAACTTGAGACTGGGGAATGATAAGCTGAGCGGAGTCGGCATCGTTGGTGCCAGCAAGAGGGTGCTTAAGGATGCAGATGGCTCGGAGAACGTGGCCAACGACCTTGGCCTTGTTGGGGAAGTAAGAGGGGTCACCAAGGATCATCTTGGCCTTGGTCTCGAACTTCATCTCCTCGACTCCGGTCATGGTAGCCTTGATGCCAACAGCCTTGTCACCATCGTACTGGACCTCGTCGATGTTGGTGTTGAGCATGTAAGTGCCGCCGTAGATGGCAGACAGGCGGGCGAAACCCTGAGGAAGCTCGCCAAGACCGTAGAGAGGGTAGATGTAAGGAGACTTTCCGTATCGAGCAACAGAGTTTCCGTAGAGGCGGATGCGCTCGATGGCCTCGGGAGCCTGGCCAGGGGTGGTGATGTAGTCGTCGGTAAGGTAGAGAGCCATGGCGTGGCCGATGAAGTCCTTGGTGGTTGTCTCAAGACCGAACTTGTCGTAGACATCCTTCATTGTGCAGTTGTTCATGTCAAGACCTGTTCAGAAAATCGCATGTTAGCAAATTGTTCGGTTCTATTTCACAAGTGCTCCTTGCTCTCGTTATCACATGGAAATACGCACCCTTGTGTGTGGCGGGGTCCTTGGGGTCGAAGCTGCCAACCCACTCGATGAAGGACTTCATGCGTCGCTTCTCGAAGAGTCCCATAAGGGGAGATCGGAGAGCCTCAGCGGCATCGGAGGGGACCTTGGCAACGGTGGCCCTGTTGGAGGCACCCTGCTGGACGTAGCTGCCAGCGACTTGCTTGAACTCAAGGTATCGTGTAACATCGGTAGAGACGAGAATGTTGGTCAACTCGCCGGAGGACATAAGGAACTTGGGGACGAGGTCGATGTTCCAGTCGTTAAGGCGGCCATATTGCTTCCAGGGCTCCTCACCCTCACGGAAGTTTCCGTACTTCTTGAAGAGCTATTCTCAAAGTTAGATATATCGGTTCAGGAGGTAGGTCGGTTTCAGAGTGGGTGGTAGTTGCGTACCGTCTCGAGGTTCACGGAAGCGGCCTCTCTAGAAAAGAATTAGTATTTGGTGTTGAGCAATTAGAATGCAATAGACTTACCCTCCGTAGTGGTCGTTACGGTCGATGTGTAGGACCTTCTTGCCCTTGACACTAAGAACACTGTTGAAGCACCATCAGCCGACCGCCTTTATATAACCATCACCGCCTAGCAGCTTGCGCCAGTCTGGAACACATTTGCGACATGGCAAAGCGGTCAAGAAGGCACAGAATTGTTGCTGTATGTCTTACCCAGAAAGAATACACTCGGTCAGTCCTGAAAATCGTCAGTATCGAGCGTCATGAAACTGCCCTGCCAGCGTCGAGTTCGAGGCTTTCCGATGCGGGGATCCTTCTGCTGGCAGAAAGAGGCGGGGAGGGGGAATAAGACATACCAGTGCCCAGCACGACGACGTCATATTCAGGAGCAATCTCATCCATGATGGCTATTGTGTGGTGTTGATAATTCGATGAAGTTTTTAGGTAGGTAGGAAACAAGCAAGAATGGAAGGAATAGGTATGGATGGAGACGGAGACGGAGATGGATGGGAAGCTCGAGAGGATGCAGTTGCGGTGGCGGGGTCCAGCTACAGTAAGTTAAGTTAAGTCCATGTCCAGTGTGGAGACTAACCTTCTGGCTCTCTCTGACCGAACCTCAAGGTAAAATACGGATAACGCCCCCAAATACAGCCTCTTACCCAATTCATCTCTATCTAATCTCAAAGTTTCTCGTCTACAAGAAGCCAAAATTACACTGAGATGAACCTACAAGCATAGTTCTGTGACTATTGTACGCTCATCATCTACTATTTCGCTTCACTGAACCCCTATATTTCCTCCTCAGGAACTGTTCATCAATGTCAAATTTAGCTTAGCAGTCGGCTCAATATAAGAGACCCAGCAACGACCCCAGTATCATTATCGTGTAATTGGAACTATTAGCTCAACATACAGGGTCCTTGACCTTCTGCCACTTCTTCTCCTTTCCTTCCATTGCTACCTATCCACCCCTAAACCATTCGTGTATTACTTACTTCATGCTGTGGAGCGAGCCCCCTTTCGTGGTGAAAGGTGACAAGGTCCTGACTTACATGGTGACAAAGCTCATTACTATGTTGGGACATTGGCTTGCAGAGCAAAATATCCCATGTCTGACCTTGGCCATCTTTAAATCTCGACCTTAATAACACGTTGCAGGTTGTTGAGTTCCTCATTGACGCAGAACGTGGAAACGTAGAAAGTCGTTATTGAGAGTTCATATGCTTGCATATACATTTTTACTTCGTCAACTGTATCTTACATATCCTAGATGTACACGACGAATAGGTCAACATGTCCCTCTATCGGGCATCGTTGAAACCACTACCTCCCCCATCACACAAATAGTACATAACATCGTCTCGCATGTGGCAGGTTCTTATTATTTCTTCAACTCCTTCTCAATCTTGGCCTCCTGGGCTTCTGTTGCAACAGGATCGATCTGCTTAGCCGCCTCAGACTCAGCCTCTGGCTGTGTCCACTCGGCGACGTTAATATCGTCCTCATATGCCGATGGTGTGTAGACATTGCCCTCGCCGCCTTCGAAGTTAATCTCGGGATCGTTCGTGGCGACCTCGACGGCATCTTGCCAAGTGTAGTATCGCTCTGTCAAGACATGCTTGATAGCTCGCTGTGTCTTCATGACCTATTTCCTCCAAGTCAGCATTCCAATATTGTTTGATAGTCCAGACTGCGAATATTTCGTACCTCCTCATCTCGAGCGTCAATCTCCCGCTCACCGAATCCGATCTTTGTTCGGAGTAGCTCTGCCCTTGATGTAGAGAGCATGTTTCTCTCCTTACAGCATACCCACCAAAGTGCATGCAGGTCGTCCCATGACTTCTTTCGCAGCTCCTCGACAGTCCACGCACGTCCATGCTCCTCTGTTTGCTTGGGGGTTGCCAACAGCTTGCCTTGCTCGGGAAAGAATCCCCACAGACCATGCTTAGGATCAACCTCAATCTTGGGCTTGAATTCGCGGGGCTTCGGTAGCGGAATGTTCGACATGGAAAGAGGCTCGCGAGGTCCGGAACCGTACAGACTACTAACACCTCGCTTGGGGTTGTTGTCCTTGGTTTTGCGCTTGCATTGTGGTGCGGTCGTAGAGAAGTGGGCGACTCTAGGGACCGTAGATGAGATCCTTGATGAAGAAGCCTGGATAGCTCGGCCGGCCAATGGCCGTATCGTATTGGAAGCTGCCATTGAGGAATATGTTGCCTGTCGTGGGGGATCAGACGAGGCTATTCGCTATTCAATTCGTCCCACGCATTCGCAAATTTTGGGATCCGTAGCTCGCGGAGCATCGGTATCGGCGCTACATTACGCCGATCAGTGCGGCTTCCTGGCTGGTCACGTGTCACCTTTCTGCAACACCGGCATCAAGCCTCACCGAGTCTCACCTCAGACCTCACCGAGCCTTACCAAGAGATGGATCTCAACAGTGGGTTCTTCGAACGGCACTTGCAGCACGGATAGTTTGGTACAAAGTACATGAAGTTTTGGGGTGGGTGATGCGGGGGAATACTCCAGATGCCCCATTTCATCTTTATCTTCTAGAACAAAGTTGCTTGTCACCAGTTCCTGACTAGGACAACCATAAGAGCCACCTTCTTTATGCGGGGGATAGATCCATCGCCAGGGACGAGCACAGCTTGAAGATGTCGATGCCATCATAGGCTCCACGATTGGAGATCGTTGCCGGTAAAACGTGCGTCAACCATGGTTCCTTTGATACCATCGCAACAACGAGTGTTTCGTTCTCAAACTGTTACCATAATAGCATGACAGCGATGTGGTATAAACACAACTGATCAGAAGAACATGATTGTACGCAACGCCAGCAACGTTAAAAACAGATCAACTAACTCAAAGCTGAGGCGTAACACGTAATAAACCTACCAAGTGCATTGAAACCACCCTATACCACAACCTCTAGAACGAGCCAGCATTAGCTCTATGCGTTCGTGATGCTACCTTCAGGGTAGTTGGATCTGCACCCGGCATAACTAGTTGGCCAGCCTGCAACATCGTGGTTTGGTCTACTTTCAGGATTACACGTGTGCAAGTCCCAGGTGTTCCTGCAACGACACGCACACATGCATTCTCCCAAAGAAATATCCAGTTCATCTCGCCAAAAACATCTGCCAGCGAGTACTGTCCCACTGACAGCTCCTCGGATATATTCACTACTGTGCCTTGCGATGTCAGGAGGGTAGCAGTCGTGTCTCGGCAGCGTGGGGGTCCATACTGCATCCTTGGATGTCGGCTGTCTTTCGTAATGGACAATGCCTGATTCAGGGATTGAGGTCATGCTGGACAAGCTAAAAAGACCATGCAAGTCAGAAGGACTTCGGGGGTGGGTGGTTGTTGCGACCAACAAACTGCAACCCTAGTTGCTTCACCGCGCAACCAGGCGCCTAACAAGGGATGATCTGCCGTAATTGTCGCGAGACAATTGACACTTCACAGTGTCTTCCAGTTTGCAGTCAGTCGATTTGCAGTTACAGTACTCTTTCCCCCTCCCATGGTCCTGGACAAATACTGCACTGCCGCGGCATCCTCCGTCCCGTAACCTGCAACCTGCAACTGCATCCTGCAAGCCGCAACTTTCGAGATCCGGCACATCTCTGTCGTCATATGGTCGCAGGCTCGTTGATAGATGAAAACACCATAGACAGATCTTCTTCGTACTGGGTGCACCGAAGCTTTTAGAGTTATTTCTGGCGAGATTGGGATAACCAAAATGCCGCTTCCTATGAAAGGGATGCTAATAGCCTTTCTCGCTCTGGATACGTCCCCCTCTCATTATCTTCCACCTCTTGCTGCAGGGTTGAGCTGTCTGATAGAAAAGGGTATAGATCTCAAACATCCAGACACCGCATCCAGCCATGTTAAGTTTACCGACACAACTGACTTTTCACAGTACAACGCACAGTACACAACAAACCTATTCCTTTTCAAGAGAATCGTTTTTGATGGCAACTTGCACTAAAAACCATACTTGTGTAGATACTGGCCAGGAACAGCCAAGTGCTGGTGGGGGGCCTCGTGGGAGCGGACACCATAAACAGCCAGCCACGCCTATCCGGTAGAGTTCCGCACCATCACTCCTCGTAAACTGCGCCGGTGATAGTGGTGGTGGTGGTGACGATGCGAGAAGCTTTTGCTGTTGGATGCAGACCCCGTGAAAATTTGTGACGTAAATGACTATCATGTGGTTGGGAAACTGTCGATTACTCAATTTATGTGATTGACTCCCTCAATTGGCCGTATTCTTTCCAGGAAAGGGTTGGGTAGGCGCCGAGGCAAAGCACTTTTGTGTGAATTCCGCGAAAAAAAAAAATGTTTTCGATGGCTTATCACTAGTTTCGCCTAGGCACCGGCTGATGCAGTTCTGTACAGTTCTGTACTGATGTGAGGGATATATGGCGATTTGTTTCATGCTCATCACGATGTCAATAATTTGGAAACTCCGAGACTAAACAGTTATGACTCGTGCAGGCGCGTTATGCACGCGCAGTCTGGTGGTAATAGTGCATCCTTCACCAGTTCCGATCAACGGACACGGCCAATCGCCGCTTCCAAACAAGAATTGTTGAGTACAGTATAGCACAAACTGTCGTACACGCTGCATGCACAAGGTTTGGAATCTTTCCCATTAATGTGTGGCGCTGAAATGAAGCCATCACGACGTGCTTCTTCCTATCGTTGTGTGCCCAGAGTGATGTGGCTCTAACGGGTCTCCAAGCTCTTCAAGGAGCGGGAAGGGACCCAGTAGAAAGAAGCTTGGTGCGTTGAGGCTCAACATGCTTTCCACAGCACCACCAACGGCAGTTTTGTGCCTCTCCACCAGGCCCGCTTCTCCAACGATTGCCGAACATGGCTTTCTGGTGTGGCATTCATCTTCTGTGTGTTGGAACGAATAGCGACCTTGTCACCGTTTTCTTTGAGGCGAAACCGCTATGCCACCCAACCCACGCGATCGTTTCAAAGGCAAGGCTCCCTCAGAGCTATCCTTTAGATTTTCAGGAGTCCAAAGCATCAGTGTCCCAGCGTTGCTTGTCAGCCACTGTGATTGTGTCGGATACCCCAATATAGCAGTCCCGATAATCCGAACAGGGATTAGCCCATCAAGGTTGCCTGGTACGGATTATATTAGGAAGGGCGAACATTATCATTTCACTAGCGAGTCCTGTAGGCGAGTAATGACATCTTAGCTTTCTGCCGGCAGCACCCGGTCAACCTGTTTAAACACGGACAAAAATGCCTAAATTGTACAGGAGTGCCCTGACTACGCCATTTGTCAGCGAGGAAATGCAGGGGTGGCCACGATACCTTTCACAGCACTCGAGAGGCTGAAGTCTTCAGTATCACAAGACATCGATATTCATGCACATGCGTATTCCAGCGCAATAGGATCATGTCAATGGACAAAGTGTGTGTTAACAGCATCCAAACGAGAAGCTTGGCGAGCCATAATACCACTGGGGTCGAATTGCCATGGGGAGCGAAACGGCGGTATGTATGGAAATTATCTGATTCGAGTCGGTGAAGTCTCGGAAAATTAAACAAAAAGTAGAATTAACGTCATCGCTGCCATGGGAGTGTTGTGCGAACTCCTCTGTGTGAGACTCGGGGTATGTCTCTTGGTATTCCGGGTCTGGAGTCAAAGTTTACATACCCTAGCAAGTGACATTCAGGGAAAACGGTAGGTAATAATTGCGCAATCCTCACTCAAGGAAAAGGACTATCGAGTTGTCGCCAAAGAACTCAACAAGATTGATAACGGCAAAGGTATTTTGCCTATTCAATCACAGTGCTGGCAGTTGTGTGCCACCTGTCATCGCATGGACAATTGTCTGCCGCATCTCGCACATGCCCAGCATCCGCACGACTCGATGTCCCAAAACGCGACGCCACCGAGCAAGGGGTGGGGTAGATTTCTCTAGCTTCCCAAGAGAACACAGGGGGTTGAGATTCTTCCATGCCTTAATTAGTTAGTGCGAGAACCGCGAGTTGCTGTTGTTTCCCGGGAATGATGCTGGCATCTCGGTGTTCCCGCCCCTATGGCCTTCTCCAAAGTCCCTTCTTTGTTTCGAGTTGGCTAATCATCGTCCGATCACGGAAGTGACTCGGGTTTCCTGGCAACCAGATTTGGTAGCCGAGGCATCGAACCTCGGGACTGCATCAGGAATACCGCATCAATTATTCTCGTGGCCAAATGTCGTTGCTGTATTGTGATCTGATATGTTTTTGATAGACGAGCATCAGCGGCTCAAAAGACGATTTCTCCAACTATGGAGTCAGCCTCCTCACGGGAAGGACTCCACCACAACCTTCTGGAGCGAGAATAGAAGCCTTCGACTTCCCACCCAGGCCACCCTCGTCCTTCAGCAGATGCAATGGCGGGAAGATGAGGGGTTCCAAGGGACCATGCTCCACTGAGATCTGCTTTGGTGGGAACACCCGCTGTGCTTGCGGGAGCCATTGAACGGTTGGCGTTAACAATAGAATTAAGGACCCTGCAAAAGTCAGACTTTGTGCCATTGTCGAATTTCGTTGATATGGCTACAGGCGTGCCTGCATTCAGGGAAAATAGCTTTGAGTGCAGCCAAGATTCCTGGGTGCCGACGACCGGCTTCGATTAAACCAGGCGACTGTCCGACAGGTTCCTTTTCCCGCGGACCATTATCTCCATCCCGGGAGTACCTGGTACATTCGGCGAATTCTCCTGGTCTTCTTTTCCTCTTCGTCTCCACTTTGCTTTTTCGACGGCCTTGGCAAGTCTCGTAGGAACTGCAATATCCGCTGAACCGTCCAACGTCGTTTTTCTCTTACACAAATCCTTTCTTTTGATCGCGCCATGTTTGGAATAATTCTAGGGTGGTAGTGTAAATGCGTATGCGTTCATAGCTGTCAAGCGCCATGCAAGTTGTGGTGTTCAGATGGATGCAATGGCAGCATGTCTTTGGAGGACCCTTGGCTTCACAAACTGGGTTGTGTTTTCGCTTGACTCGTGGATCCTGCATATCATCTCAGAATCCTGGCCTCTTCGAGTCACGAGATAGAATGTGCCCCATTTAGACATGGTCGACTTTTATGAACCATATTCGCTTGGAAGTTATATGTTCGTGATCTCTATCGAAATGAGTTTGATCGACTGGCATAACTATTGTTCTTTGCCGCCAAGACATGTCGCAAATAACGGAATTGAATTACCCTCGACATACATGCTTGGCATGGTGGCATAGTAGATGATTCAGATAGACTGCTTGACCTGTTGCCATCCTGGCCTTGTAGTTGCAGTAGCTGCGAACCACTGGTCTTCGAACGATATATGCTTCTAACAGCAAGTGGCTGCCAGATTTTGGGTTAACTTTAGAGCCAGAGTTGTGCTTGATTGCTCGGCTGAACAACACAGCTCATATCCGTCTTAGCTTTTCACAATTTCTATCGGAAGAGAAACTGGACAAATAGAGGCGTGTATATCCGTGAAAATCTGCTCACGATCCCATCACAGTAGTGTGAGGACTAGTCGCTTCATTTTGCTCACAAGATCAGGCAAAACCCAGGGAACAGTCATTAAAATGAGAAACGCTGCGTCAGGTCGATGAATCCCGGCGCGAACTCGGTGTCCGAGTCGTGTATGAGGTAATGCGGTGAAGACTTGGTCTGGCGTGAAGCATCGTGACCTTTGGGTGTGTACAGTACCGGCTACGACACCGGGAATCGAAAGACTACTAGTGCCAAGTACCTTGTACAAGAAGCAAGCAGGCATGCGGTACTGCCAACTAGCAAAACAATGCGTACCCGTTACCATAACACCCAGCCTCCAGTATTCCCTGCAGACGCCCCACCCCCTGCGAGCAACTTGCCCTTTCGACCTATCGAGTGTACAGTATCGACCGTGCGAATCTTAGAACACAGAACCGTTTCTGAAGTTTTTCGACGCGTCGTGCATCATCCTGGATCTGATTTTTGATAACAGCGTTTCCCTGTCGGTGTTCAGGATCGCGAGACGTGCGGCATCGTTGCGAATGCCGCCGGGACCCTGCCAAGACTATGAGCTTGTCATGAGGAGAAATGGTTGTGTTATAGTGATGCTGACTGAAATGGTAGCACGGCTCCATGGCTGTCCCAAGGTCTTTATGTAGGATGAGGCAAACTTCAGACAACCTAATGCCTGCGGCGATGTCGGACGGTAAGACCGGTACAGTACAACTTTTCTAGTGGTGTTGCGGAATATTTCAGGTACATCCATGGGCGCTGAAGGGTTCGCTGTAGCTGAGAGCATCTCATCTCACAGGTACCTGAGCGAGGGGTTTGCATGTCAGGTTCGCGCCTCACCAGGTGTATTTTTCCTCCAAAATCCTGAATCGGTTTGGCGCTCTGGTTCGTATGATACATGTACCGACTGCATAGTAGATCGCCCTTAGGAAGTGTGTCTAGCAGAGGCGGAACGCAGACTTTTCTCTCATGACATGACGACTGGTAATCTGGAAATCAGTGCAATGTAATCTGCGTTCTGTCTGTCCTAACCGTGATCAAACAGCCTGAGTCTTGTCGAATAGCTTTCTCTTCGTTGAATGACTAGCGATTTCACGTCTCTATCGAAGAAGTGTGGATACGACGAGGGTACCTGGCTTCCAACTGACACGGCAGCAGTCGGTAGGTGACCAGCAAGTATATTTCACCGCAAAGTGTTGGCAAGTGAATTGGATTATCGAGCCCCCGATTCTGGCGGCTTAGAGCGGCAATGGCATGGCACCTGCGCTAACATCCAAGTCGAACAGGCCAGAAATCTGGCCGTAGACCCGATTTGATTCAGATTGGAGAGGGACTAGGGGCGTGTAGTAAGTAAAACGAAAAAAATTCGAATCATCCAAACTCGAAGAGGAACAAATTGGACACTGCAAACAGCTGGCGTCCAGTCGAAGCGTCTTCCTTGCTTGGCATTTACCTCGGTAGCAGGTACTTCCGCGTTTACTCCGGTCGCTACTTCGCTCTTTATTTTCCCGCCTGTGCTGTAACTTGCAAGTAGGCATCGGGGGCAATGAGGAACTCGATTGTAGTAGTGTGAGAGACGAAATAGTTTGGT
>JAALXH010000778.1:0-12777 GCA_012977735.1 Fusarium tanahbumbuense | reverse complement strand
ATGATGTCATTTTCTTGACAGCGCTCTATAATTCCTTCCTCAGTCAACCATCACTAAATAGTCTGCATGACAAATTCTCCTTTTAGACTGCCTACCCAAGATGCAGTAGACAGCCACTTTACTAATCGATTGTTCTTTTCTTCTGCGCCACAAAGATCTGTAATTCACTGCCGAATCATCCCCTGTCTTGCCGCGTCAATGCCAAGTAACTACAATAACTCATAGCCATGCTTGGCTCTCTTCCGCTGTGACTGCGCGCTTACAAGTAAGTACGTTAAACAACAAGGCTGAGAGGGACAAGGTCAAGTCAGGAGCCGGTTTTATATCCCGGACCCGCGGGACAGTCCGTGGATCCGAACAACAACTCTTTCAGTTATGTCACTATCCTTCTTGTAGTGGAGTTTTAGTTTCCTCATGTATGACGATCATATAGCCAGGGGACTAAAACATTATTGCTAGTGCTCCCCAGCCCCGGCGGCTGATGAAGCAAAAAGCTTGGAATTATTAAGGGACCTCAAGTTGCGTAACTGGGACCCATTGCCAAGTATTATAATACCCCATTAATACCCTGGCTCCTTTTAACCATTTGTTCCCTCGTATTATCTTTCTCTCTTCAATTTCATTTCATCTATTCTAGGAATTCATTCCGTTTCTGCTCGTTCCTGCCAAGAACGAGAAGAAAAAAGTCGGCTCTGTTGTAGCTGCCGCATTTGGCCATACCCGTCAATTCATATAAAAACACCAAGAATTGCATTGCATCATACCACAACATAAACATAAACATAACCTAACCAACACACGACAATGGCTGTTAAAGGCGTCTTTTCATACTGGGTATGTCAATTTCTCTCATCCAAATAAATCTCACTAACAGAAATCAGTGGTTTCCTGTCCTGTCGGGTCTAGTATGGCTGGGCATGCTTCTGGGTCTCTTGCTCGAATGGCAAGTTAACCAGGACGGTCGTCGATACCCTACTCAGTCTCGCTATTCCGATGTCGCATACATTTCCAACGTCGGCGCTGACCGTCTGTGGCCACTCTTCATCACTGGATGCGTTCTCACCTCTATCTTCCTCGACGCTGCTTTCCTCTCGGAACGATGGCTGCGACACCGCGGTCGCCTCGTGCCCAACAGGACCCTCATGGAAAAGATCCTGACTTGGCTCTCAATTGTCTTTGCTGCGGTTGGCACTGTCGGACTTATCTGCTTGTCCATCTTCCGAACTGGTAGATATACCAGGTTGCATCATACCTTTTTGGCTCTCTTTATTGGAGGCTATCTGATCTCTGCCGTCTTTATCTGCTGGGAGTATCAGCGTCTTGGAATCAGTAAGTTTTGCTCTGTGTAAACTCATGTGAAACCTCTTACTAACCACTCTGCTCAGACTACCGCGAACATCGCGTCCTTCGCATCTCCTTCTGGGTTAAGCTCACCTTTATCATCGTCGAGGTGCTCCTCATCATCGCCTTTGGCGTTACCAGCCGCATTAAGAAGCGAAACGCCGCTGCCATTCTCGAATGGGTCATCTCATTTATCTTTACCTTCTACGCCATCTCCTTCGTTATTGACTTGTACCCTGCCATCCGCACAAAGAGCCACCACCAAAGGTACCAGAACAAGTTCGTGCCTTCTGCCATTGCTGATTCCAGCAGCCCAAGCAACGAAGGGTCGCGCAGCAACATCAACGAACGAAACGATGTTGAGATGGCCCAGAACGGTCCTCCCCCTAGAGACTTTTAGACCAAGCCAAGCCGCATGCGTGCATCGGTCTCTCTGTACCTCCCTCATATAACATCAGTGATTACACGACATACTTATTGGCTCGGTAACACTTAACTTTACTCAACTTTGTTGGCATACATAACGTCCCATATTACATGGACTTACGTCGGAATGATTCCCCCTTTCCTCTTCCTTTTGCACGGCGTTTGGATTGGAAATTAGCTCGTTTTACAACAAGACAGGCTTGCATAATGTTTTTATTACATGGGTCGTCCAAATAGATGGATCTGTCAAATTACCGAGTTACGTTTTTTTTGGACAAGAATAGAACAATTTGTATCAACACTTCGTGTCTACCATGTGTTTGTGAAACCTATCTATTTGTCATGATACTTGTAATTGCATCCCACATACCTATTTCCCATCTATTCGAACCCTCACGGAAGCTTCGGATTCAACAACATGACTATGACATCAATCTTGGTATCCCCCAAGAAATACTGCGTCATAGCTCAAATACAGCACAGGAACCACACCAACGAATTAGACAACCTTTTTTTTTCTTCTTTTTTTTTTTTCACTCAGAATATTAGTCTTTTGTAATACAGTAATTAATGTCGTAGTAGCCAATACTTTATCATAACGCTGTGCTGCTAATAGTACCAAGAATCGAGAATCAAGAAACGGGAAACCCAATTCATGCGCCAAACACAAGTCTGTCCACCTATCCAACCCAGTTCATTATGTCGGCCATATTGTCCGCCCGATTCATTATGTCCGTAACTCTATCTCAACATATCCAAGCCTCCTTCAATTGTCCAAGTTTTCTCTAAACCTAGAGTCCCTTGAAGGACTGTGACTTTCCCGCGCAGCAGGGTCCTTGATCACAGGGGGAGGTGTGATGGCAGGGACCTGATCATCATCATCAGAATCACTGCTCACAGGACTCACACCTCGTGAATCATGCAGTGCATCCCGTTCGCGGTCGCTCGACTCGCCATTGGTGCCGCGACCAGCAAGTGCGACATCTCGCATGCTAGTCGCCCGGTTGTCAAGACTTGTAGCACTCTGGTTGGTGTCAGGGTCTCTGAGAGCGGCACCACCAACGAAACTTCCTCTCTTTTCACCCTGACTCTCACGGTCTTTCTCTCCAAGAGACTTGCCCCTTGAGAAGCGGTTCTTGATCCATCCTTTGACCTTGGACGTTGGCGATGCTGCATCGCTGGGCTTTCTTCGACCTCGCTCAGCGGTGCCCGGCTCCGTATCAATGGCTGCTGGCGCATTCGGCTCAGTTGAACCGGTGCCAGCTGCAGCAACAGGGGAAGATGCAGCATCTTCACTTCGAGTGCTGTCGCCATCATCAATGGCTTCCTCGCCAGAGACCGCGGTGTCACCCCTGGCCTTTTGTTGCTCCTTGGCCAAGCGCCTTTCTTCCGCTTTAGCAGCCTTTTCCTCGGCCTTCTTGGCCTTGTACTCCTGCTTTTCTTGATCTGTTCGACGTATTAGTGGAAATCATGGATACTCGTTTCATTAAACATACCTTTAAGCTTCTTGGTGATTTCCTTGATCTCGCGCTCACGTGCCTTTTGCTTCTCCTGTTCAGCTTTTCTGGCTTCTTCTTCCATCTTGAGCGTAGCCAATCGCTCCCGTTCGATTTCGGCCTTCTCATTGATGTCGTCCAAAAGAGGCTGCATTCTTCTGGCTGCAATAGCATCGACATCATGAGGATCCATGAATTTTCCACCTCCAATGTCAATTTTACCCTTGTTTTCATTGCGGCTTTCGTGACTAGCATTGGCCAGCTGATGCGCCTTCACTTCCCACTCGCTCATCAGAGTCGGGTTGACTTGACCGGTCTCATTGTATACCTTCTCGTCCATGCCTTGCAGACGAGCCTTGACGTTACGTTGTGCCGCAGCCAGCAGCGCGTTGCGGTCGTCTTGACGCTTCTTCTGATCAACCTCTGTAAGCTTATTGGAGAAGAGAGACATCTGTTGACGGATCTTCTCCGACTGCTGACGGTCTTGCATGTCACCATCACTAGAAGATCGACGACGCAATTTGTTCAATGTGAACCGTCGCTTCGGAGTTGACGCATCGTTTCCGTAGTATGACTGGAAGTCTCGGTTCTTCTGGTGTTCCTGTTCGAGTTTCGCCAGTCGTTCTTGTGCTTGCTTGTATGCAGCATCTTGTAGGTTGACGTATGGCTTAGGCTGTGCCACATCAGAGTCTCGTCCGTGATTCTCTTTGGCCTCGTCGATAACCTTTTGCTGGGAAAGGTACATCTTTCTGGCCATCGCGACCGCTGACGCGTGAAGTTGCTCGTTGTTTTGTCGCTCATCCACCTCCGGCTTGACCGGAGGGTTAGACGTGAACATGTTACGGGTCATGGTAGTAACTGGTACTGCACCTCCGTTCTCGGTCGCTGGCCTGGATTTCATGCTCGCCTTATGCGCAAGGGTGGCTCCGCTGAGGGCATCTGGTCGGGTATTGGACTGTGGCGATGGTTGGACGAGATTATCAGGAGCTGATGGTGTAGATTTAGCCCGACGTCTTGTAGTTGACATGGCTCCTTTAGCTGCAGCAAGAGACTTTTGCCCCTGTAGTGAAGTATCAGATGATCTTGGATTAGCTTGTCGCATCGAGTTGGTTCGATTTGTATTAAATGCTTGAGTGGCAGCCGAGTTTCCCCATCCTTCATGAGCCTTGCGTTGACTTGATGATCGGTTCAATGCAGCGTTTGCAGAGCCGACAGCTTGAGTAGCAGCAGAATTCCCCCATCCTTCATGAGACTTTTGCTGGCTTGGTGTATGGTTTAATGCGGCCGTGGCTGAACCAACGGCTAGAAGTGCGGCCTTGTGGCCATCGGAGTTGGATGCTGGCTCCCATGTTGGTGCCATTTTGTAATTCTTTGCTAATGCGGCGGCTGCGGATGCGGATGACGTCTTGTCGGGTTTCCAAAGTTCAATCGGCTTTTGGTTAGACCATCCAAGAGAAGCCGCAGCACTTGCAGCAGCACCGTCAGGACGAAGGCCAGCAGATGGATAACTAGGAAGATCTCGGGGATCTGCGTATTTGAGACGACCCGAGTTGTTGGCTCCTACGCAGGATATAAGTGTCAGAATGGGCAGGGCCACGCCGCAGGCGGGATGACGAGTGTCAGCCATAAGAAACTTGGGTACATACCTGGGGCCGTTGCCGGCTGGGACTGGATCATGGTTGGTTGCTGGGATGTGCTGGTGGGCATGGTAATGCAGGTAAATAGAATGTTCGCTCAGCTATTCGTATTGGAGCGACGAGTGGATGCTGCGATGGTGATCGCGATGCGCCCAGCGCGTGGGGAAGAGTCTTTTGAGGCCTTGTCGCAGCGTCTTGGGATGGGTTTCCAAGGATCTTGGCTGACTTGATGTCGTATATCGCTGATATCTAATTGACCGTGTCTGGCTTATACATGGGTATGCCGGATATTCGTCTCCAGCGGGAATTGCTTGACTTGTGGACCCGACAGTGTTGTCTCTGCAGGGATATGAGTAGTAAGTATACAATGCTTGAGGATCTGGTTGTGTAGGTTGTATATGTATATCAGGTCATGGACTGTAAGTCGTAGCAATGTAGAAGAGATGGGAAAAGGGAACAAGAGTGAGGAATACGGGTAAAAGCAAGATTTATTAGACTAAGACGATAAACGATGATGCTGTCAAATGAGACCCTCGTGGCGCCGGCGTTGGAGTCCTCACTCTAATGCTCATGCTAATGATAATGGCGTCGTTGGCCCCGAGACGGTGCTTTCCTTCCTTTCCTTCAAAGGCAAGCATACGTCAGGGTCACTGCCGTAGCTCTTTCCCTTCCCGGCCCTGCGATGCGCTACCCCAGATAGTGCTAGTTGTGACGTCACATAGTCCTTAGCGATGATCTCAGGTGTAGACGCTAATTGTTAGCCTGACACAGTGCTAGGATGTGTTAGTCGCTACTTCTTCAGCTTTGGGCGCATTTCTTTCGCTGGATGGCCGTCATGATGAGGGTGAAAATGGAACAGCTTACAGGGTTGACCGTCCTTTCTAACCCCTGGACAGCTCAAACAGACACGTTCATGTACTCACTATCATACCACGAATCAAGCGAATGTTACCTCACCGCTATCAATCCGCACTGTACTAGAGTAGTCTACCGATTTTTTAGCTTCCGGCCGTCATGGGAGGACATCTTTCTTCCTATTGGCATTATTTTGAGATTGGCTAAATTAAGGCATCGACACATCAACCTTGGATACGAAAAGCCTTCAAGCTAGAGGACATCTTAGATCCAGAGGCGTCTTCTTTTCAGCACCTTTGCCCCAATAGGAGACCAGAAACCAAGTCTTGCTTGTGCCTGAAACCTTGGCCTTCACCTGAGGATTAACGGTGCGTCTTGTCTTTCTTTTGTCTTAGTTACGGAATGGCCCCTCGGTGCTTTCGGTATTGATATTGAGATCGACGCTGCTTGTCGCTGCTTTAGTCTGCTTTAGCCCTCTTTTAGCGGCTGAGTTGAATCCCCCGATCTCTTGCGGCGCTTTTGGCTCGGTTGATCGACCTGAAAAACCCTGGTTTCACTTTCATGTCTGGCCTGTGTTACACTGCACCTGAACTATTATTCCGGCTTGTCTTCTGTCTGTTGATTTGCACAGCCCGAAAGCCACGACGAGATCACATCATTGGCGGACACTTGAATCGACCATACTGACTTAGCCTTGAAGGAACAGGTCTCTTGGCATCACCATGACCTCCCATGTTGGGCTTCAAAATGTCCTCAATTTTCGTGATGTTGGCAAGACAGTCAACGACTTCTTGGGTACAAGGTAACACGTCGTTGTCTTCAATAGATTGCAGGATAAATGACTTACACCTGGTAGACGAATCCGTGAGGGCCTGTTCTACCGCTCCGCGAGACCAGGTATGAACAACTTGTCATATGGACTCATGCAGTGCTAAGATTCTATGAGACGATGCCACCCTTCCAGACAGAGAGCTTATCAGAAACGATCTTGGCGTCAAGACAGTCATTGACCTGAGAACCAAGTACGACCACCATGTGCTACATATCACAACAAGATTCATACTGATACGTGTAGAACTGAGCATCTCAACCAAGCCAAGAGACGAAAGGAGCAATCCAGTATTCCTGCGCTTGTCCAATCTAACGAAGCTCTTGCTGAGCCACTTCAAATCTCTGGCCTCAACTATCGCGAAGTTAAGATCACAGGTCGTCCATTCGAGTTGTTTCTCCTAAGCCAGCTATCATGGTGGGATTTCTTGTGAGTATCCAAGAAACAGTCAGACATAATTATCAAACATACTGACACCTTCCCAAAGTCGTGTTGTCTTCCTCTTTGTATGTGGCTATCGCACTGAAGCTATCAACATCATTGGAGAGAAGGTTATGATCCCCCGTGGGCTTGTAGGACTAGGCCTCGATACGCTCGATCAGTCCACGAGAGAGATCCACGAGGCTCTATCACTCTACGCTGACCAGTCAGCTCTCCCTTCAATTGTCCATTGCACTCAAGGCAAAGACCGAACAGGTAAGACGAACAGTATCTATGTTATATGGACAAACTGACTTTTGTATAGGCCTCATCTGTGCGCTGGTGCTTATGATTCTGGAAGTGCCCATCTCCGCCATCGAGCATGACTATAGTCTTAGTGACGAAGCACTTGTTCCTGAAAGAGAACAACGTCTTATCGAAATTCGGGAAATCGGTTTGACGGATGAATGGCTCTACACGGCGGATGACATGATCATTGGCCTCCAAAAACACCTTGAGAGCAAGTATGGTGGCCTCAACGCGTACCTGGACGGCATTGGGTTTGGTGCTGCTGAGCGAGCCAAGCTGCGAGAAGCTTTGCTTTACTAAGAGTCTGGGACCAGGGTTAAGTGCAGAAGTCAGCATCACAGGAGGAACCCAGAGGGTCATCTTTTGACGTTTTTGTCTATTTTTTTCTAAATCGACCTTGTAGCCAACATCTATACATTTTGAGCTTTGAGGCTCTGTTGACAAGCAGTCGTCGATCAACACCAAGGTTCTCCACCTCGAATCGGGGTATTTCTGTCTCGGCTGCCTCTGTGTCTGTGCTCTGAGCGGCATCAGCTCCCTCAACAGCAGGGGTGGCAGTCTCTAGTGCAGTTTCGGACTCCTTGTCGGCTTTCTTGCCTGTCCAGATATCCGAGAGTTCATCCCTGTCAAAGAAGTAGACACGGGTGCCGTCGCCTCGAATGTAAAAGTTTTCGTCCAGGTATCGACCCTTGCGGAACCGGACCTGGGCCAGATCTCCTCTTCCATAGTCTCGGAAGCAGACCAGGCCACCCGGCTTGAGTACTCGATGAACGTTTTCAACAGCTTTAGCCCATTGATCGGGTGACAAAGCAGAGAAGATGAAAATCAATACGGCGACATCTACGGAGCCTTCTTCGAGTCCAGGCGGCAAGCTATCACTGGCGACGTCCCATACGTCAGCCTGGATAAAGTCGGTATTGTACGCTTCATTCTTGCGAATGACCTCTACGGCAGTCTTTGAGTAGTCGCAGGCATGGATCTTCAGTTGCGGGTTCTTATTCTCGGCCAAGACCGGGAAAGCCGTGTTACCGGCTCCTGCGCCAATCTCCAAGACGAGCTTGGGACCAGCGTCTTCCTTGGTTACCTCGGCCAGCACAGGAAACTCCTGCTGAAGCCATTTTCGATTTTTGAAAAAGTTGGCGGCATTGTTCTTGTAGAACAAGTTCCACCATCTAGCGGGATCCTGACTAAATTTTCCTGAGTTGTCATGTTAGCAACTATTCATGCATTTGAGTTTGCAAAACTGAAAAAGTGTGTGTAATTGGTGTGGATCAGATGGGAGCGAAAGAATAAGAAGGAATAGTTTGTCTTCATGAAATTCAGATGAACTATGCATTGGTGTTGTATCATCAGGACACCTTGGGGTAAAGCAATTTGATGTGAAAACTTGGGTGGTGACTTACTCTTCTCAAAGTCCGAGACAGGGTGCTGGCGCTGTTTCGCAAATTGCTGCTCTGCGTACTCTTTGTATGCATCGTCAGTCTCCACGTGATCCCATGCATTGAACTCGAAGACATCGTCTCCTTCGCTCAGATACCGGCTACCAAACTGGAAGGGATCACTCCGCTTCAAGTTGTTGGTAGGATCATGCGATCGATGAGGCGGCACCTCAGCAGCCTCAGTCTCGGGCACGGCGGCTTCGGTGACGGCCTCGGTGACCGGATCCTTGACGTTCAACGCGGCCATGTCCTGGACAGGAGCAGGAATGGGCTCGAGTGTCGGGCTCGCAACGGCCTCGTCACTTGGCGCTGAAGACGTCATCTTGGACTAATTATGTCCTTGAAGCATGCACTCGCAGGCGCAAGTAGTGTGCTTCTTACAGCACTTGTATTTGGCACTGTCGAAGTGAGGATGAAGGATGCTCGAAAGTCAAGAAAAATTTCTGTGGAAAGTTGGATTTTGTCTTCGAAATTTCGATGTGGGGTCTCTCTTTGACCAATGAGAGAACGTTGAAGCTTCGACGTCGGAGGCTCTGATATTCCGGTCAGAGCAAGCTCTCTGGCTGACAGCCAATCATGAGCGATATGGCCAAGCTGGTGCACGTAGCATCAAGCCTCTGGTGTCCAATTGAGCATATCATTCCGCAGTAAATCATCAACGCCAATACGCCCGACGCACATATCCAAACAATACAGCCGTTTAATTACCAATAGCTCGCTTAATAAACCCACGCGATCGAATTCTGTTCATACTTGAGCATGGCTACTGATCTTGCCCGACCACAAGGCCAGCTGTCACCAGCTGAGGCTCTTCGTCTTGCTCAACAAGCTCCCTCCATCCTCAAGAGCAACCCCAAAGCTTTTTCGGCGTCTCCTCTCGTATCACTCTTCTCGGCAGCAGAGACTTCTGAGCTATGGACTATATATGAGAACCTCATTATCACGTGCCTCCAAACAGGCGATGACGATTCAGCGCATCTATGCTTGGAAAGGTTGATCTTGCGATTTGGCGATGAGAACGAACGCGTGATGGCGCTCAAGGGTCTGATTAAGGAGGCAGCGGCAACAAACAACAACGAACTACAGGCGGTTCTCAAGGAATACGAGGATATTCTGCAACAGGATGGAACAAACATTGTGAGCATGATGCCTTGTGGACATTAAAAGTAGTACTGACACACACACGAGTATATCGCCAAGCGACGAGTGGCCCTGTTGAGATCGATGGGAAAGACACCCGAGGCGATCTCATCATTAGTATGGTTGCTCGAGTTCAACCCTACAGATGCGGAGGGCTGGGCAGAGCTTTCGGATCTCTATCTTTCGCAAGGCCTGTACTCTCAAGCTATCTATGCCCTGGAAGAGGTTATTGTCCTCGCACCGAACGCGTGGAACGTACGTCACTCCAATTACTTGTGACTGACCATATCTGACATTGAGTAATAGTTGCACGCAAAGTTGGGCGAGGTGACGTTGATGGCGGCCAACGAAACGAGCGATGGATCTTCTCAAAAGTATCTCGCAAACTCAGTGAAGCGCTTTTGCCGAAGCATTGAGCTTTGCGAGGACTACTTGCGCGGCTACTATGGCCTAAAGAAGGTCACTGACAAAGTATTGGCTGAAGCAGCCAAGTCTAAGAAGCAGCAACCTGAAGACGGCGAGTTCGCACTCCCAGATCAAGAAACTCTCAAGAAGTTGAATCAGGCGGCGACCCAAAAACTGGCGGAGATCGTTCGCAGATACGGAGCTCAGGAACCTCTGTGGCAGGGGTACAATGCAGATGAGATCGCTGCTGCTCGGGAGTTGCTGAACAAGTCGTCTTCAGAGGTTGTTAGGTGAGTGATCGATTACGCAGGTGTGCAGACCCAATGATATGGCTAGGAGGCCGCATTGCAGATGCCGTGACCCCAAACATCGAGCAGGAGGCATCACCTGTCTGCCAAGAAGGTTTCTCTTATCGGATGAGGTGCGCGATTAGCTCGCTCCCTACTGTCAACGCGTCTGGGTCTTGGGAGGTGGAATTGACAGAGCATGCACAACATGGGTCATGGCGGTCCTCCAAAGTCCCGACAGACCTTACGAGTGGAGGTAGCAACGCCGGGTTGGGCATTGCTGGGCATTCAGCACGTGGCGCCATACAAGGACATGCTGGTGGGGTCCACCGTGCTCTAAATGGATGATGATCAAGTTTATTCACAGGGGAAATAGGCTGAGTTTGCAGGATTGAGATTACTCAATGTTTCTGCTGGCTTCGTCGGATGCTTAGGCAGAAATTTACCATCTTTAACAGCGAGTCTATTTTCTTCCATGCGTGAGGGCGATGGGCGGCATCTGGTACGGCCAATACTACAGACCACAACTACCGTACGGTATGTGATGATATGATTATCATCGCGATCAGTATAACATCGGCATCGAGGCTCGAGTCTTGCGAAAGTGGGTAGTCTCCACGTTGAATGCGTAACATCATGTTTATTCCCCTGGCAGTTCACGATAGGCGCTGTTATGGATCACCAACGAACAGCGGAGTATCGCGGGAGAGCCGACATGGCGCAAACGGGGACGAGGTCGATGCGTCCCGGATCTCCCGATTTTATTTTTGGAGTTTATTACTTTGGTTTGGTCTCACGCGTATAACATCCTGTCAGGAACGTAGAATGACTAGTTGTTTGACCGACTTTCACTGACAGAGGAAGAGTTGCAGAGAATTAGGGTGTCAAATAAAAGTGAACAGCTACTAATGTAATCTTGCAGTGCCCTCGCCACTGTACACTTGGCCACGTATGGATGGCTGAGGCTCTGCGGGAAGGCGCAAGTGCTGATGTTCGATGTCGAATGCTCTTAGTTGGGTGGTATCAAGTTGAGGCGAGTATGTGTAAATGTGAGAAGCAGTTTACAGAAGCTCCATGCTGTTACCATCCGCAACTATCAGGCAAGCGTGATATGACCGTCTCAAGAGTCTAGACAATAACTGCGTTCTTCATACTGCTCTTTACTGCAGCGTTCCAGAAGTTCCCTTCCATGTTGGTTGTCTGGTGATGAGCTGGCCTTCGTTTGGGTTCCTACTATCGGGCCTCAACGCTGAAGATGGGGCGCAAATCTTCCTTGTCAGCCAGTCGCAGAATGGAGGGCAGCGGATTAAAGAGGATAGTTGCAGGGCGAGTGAACTGCTTTGTTCTGGTTGACGGCAGGAAGATGGCAAACAAAAGTTAAAAATGACAGGAAATGGGGATATAAGGAGGTTACAGTTTGCCAATGCCTCAGGTTTCTTTCTCTTGTTCTTGATTCATCTATCCATGCTTCAGTGATTAGTCGATTGAGTACGATATCACCACTGATATGATATCTTGACTGTCTCCGGGTAGCGACACCTGCGCCTCGGTCCGTTCCGATTTCTTCGTTTTGCAAATGGACAAAGACTGAGAAACAATTGGTCAATGGCGTTGCACAGCCTTTGTCAAACAGTACAACATCCATTGGCAACAGAGCAGGTTCAACTCGAGTCACTCAGACGGGATGACAGACGAAACTGTTTGCTGATTTTACCGACTCTCATGATAACACTATAGGTTTCAGTACAGCACAGCACTATCCGCGGCAGCTTCACATCCATGGATGCTATCAAATTAGTGTCGTGTTGGCGGTTCTCAAGCCTCCTTCGGCGCTAACAGAAAACGATATCATTCTAGCGGTCAGAGCAACGAAACTGTATCATTCGACGACAGTGAATGAACGGTTGAGCCACATCTCCACTGGAATTCTGTGTCTGCCTCCCCTAGCAACAGGAACGGCAACGCACCTGAATCTGTGCATCTTGACTGGAGGTTGCGTAACGTTGGGCTGCAGCACCGCCATGGATCCTTTCAGCCCAGCTGAAGGAAAACAGTAAGAGGGAGAGTCACAGCAAGTCCAAGAGTCAGTCAGAGTCATATTCATTCAGAGCCAGCAAGTCCTTGGCCCTAACTGAATTGGCCTGTTTACTTTACCATCCTTTGTTTGGCTCCTGGGGTTTTTTTTTTTTTTTT
>JAALXH010000776.1:0-20208 GCA_012977735.1 Fusarium tanahbumbuense | reverse complement strand
TTTTTTTTTTTTTTTTTTAGTGAAGTATGTCGGGAGGTTGTTGATGATCATCGTTTGCTGTTGGTGTAGGGTGAGTTGTTGTCAAGACCCCCAAAGATTACAACAATTGGAGTCCCAGAGAGGAAGCTCGGGAATTATGTCCAGAATTTTGCTTTTCTTAAGAGAAAATCAACTTCCATGCCCCCAATACAACGTCATACTCACTCATCTCTGATGTTTAGAATCGTGAACCCCTCCAACTCATGGGTTTTACACAAGCCTGAAGTTAGAAAATTAAAACAAATCCATAGAAAGAGCCAACATTCCAATGAGCCTCAATAAACACATAAATACCGACAATCCATTAACAACGGTAGTGATAATCGTCGACTGAAAATGGCATCCTCTACCCCAGACTGAGCTATTGTGTCATCGCAAATGGATGCCGAGGTGCATACGGTAGTGAGTGACGATCGGCATCAGCCAAGAAATTCCACCAACCACTGCCGCCTATCCATGTCAGCTCCACCAATAACAAGACGTCAAGGTATAACTGTCCTCCGAAAGGTAACATCCATCATCGTCAGGTCGCAACTTGATTGTTTCACGACACTTCAATATCCGTTTAATGTCCCAATAGTAATGAGACAATGTGGCCAGAATAGGTAATTCAATTGACATCTCCGGATTCCGGTGCTCAATGTAGAAAAATGGATGTAGTATCGTAATTGAGTACGAGTGTTGACATGAGATTGACATCTATAAAATGAAGCGATGCGACCCCGTATTGAATTCTGTCTCTTCCATAAATCGCAATCATTCACTTAGCAGACTATCTTCACCATGAAATTCAGCTCAATCCTCACCACTGTCTTCGCCACTCTGGCAACCAGCTCGCCCCTCGAAACCCGCGATGCCGTCTTCAAGCGTCAAGCCGCAGAAGCCTGCACCGTAGGCTACTGCACCCAGAATGGAGGAACCACCGGTGGAGTCAAGGGTCAAACCGTCACCGTCACTACCCTCGCTGCTCTCCAAGAAGCGGCCAAGCGCGATGGACCTCTTACTATCATTGTCAACGGCAAGTTGACCGGTAGCGATAGAGTCCGACCTACTTCTGACAAGACCATCATTGGTGCTTCTGGTAGCTGTAAGTCAATATCCTTTCTTCTTGTGAGAGAATGTGAGAGCTGATATGATGTAGCGCTTACCGGTATCGGCTTCTACGTTCGTCGTCAGAAGAATGTTATTCTTCGAAACCTCAAGATCGCCAAGGTTGATGCTTCCAACGGCGATGCTATCGGTATCGATGAGTCTACTAATGTTTGGGTTGATCACTGTGATCTGTCCGGTGACTTGAGCCTTGGAAAGGATGATCTTGATGGTCTTCTTGATATTTCCCACGGTGCTGATTGGATCACTGTTTCCAACACTTATTTCCACGACCACGTATGTACACCAGCCCCCAATCTCGAGAAACCGTTACTGACGCGCTTTGACAGTGGAAGGCCTCTCTCATCGGCCACTCCGACTCCAATGCCTCCGAAGACAAGGGAAAACTCCACATCACCTACGCCAACAACTACTGGAAGAACGTCAACAGTCGCCAACCCCTCATCCGCTTCGCGACAGTCCACCTCGTCAACAACTACTGGGACAAGATCCTTCTCTCCGGCGTCAACACTCGCATGGGCGCTCAAGTCCTTGTTCAAAGCTCTGCTTTCGCCAACTCTGTCGAGCGCGCTATCTTCTTCGCTGATTCCAAGGAGACTGGCTACGCTGTTGTTGATGACGTTGATCTTGGTGGTTCTGTCAATTCTGCTCCTAAGGGTACGCTTACTGCTGCTAGCTTGCCTTACAAGGTTACGCTTTTGGGAAGTAAGAAGGTTGCTTCTGTTATTCCCGGTACTGCTGGTCAGAAGTTATAAGACACTGGGATTTATGAAGATGGTGGATTGGACGTGGAGGAGTCGACTTCGGGTTTCATTTGGTCTTTCTGATCCCCTTTGAATTACTATTTGTATTCCAATAAGTATCTTGCGCATAACTGAGAAGTAGCTACAATGAGATGTATTGGCAGCTGAGTACACGGTAACCTTTCCGAAGGATGTATAAGGATGATGGGCATGACTCATGATTATATGTAAATTAATTTGACGTAGTATCTACAGGCGTATATGATAGGTAGAATAATAATAAATACTCAGTAGCCCCGGCTGTACACCATAGCCACCAAGAACTGCGTACAGTATCCAATCAAGAAATAAAACATCACAGTCGAACCAAGCGAGCTACCGCTCATCAATAGTCGTTCTCAGAGATCTCTCCACGCCTGATCAGAGGAGGGTTCTCAATAACCACATCGCCAATCTCAACCAAAGAAACATCATCAAGATCAAAAGTGACAGTAACCTTGGCATCCGTGGAGCAACGAAGTCTCAGCGAAATCTCAAAGCTCTCAAACACTGGAACGAAGTCAACAGAATATGTCTTGTACGCATCAGGTGTGAAGTCGGCAAGCTTCCATTTGCCAATCTCCACACTGTCCTGGTAAGCTTCGATGTGGCACTCGGTGCTTCCGACATTGAACAGACCGACCACAGCGCCGCTGAAGGAAAGACGGTAGCGCTTGGTCAGCTCGATGTCGGAGATGGTTTGGTTGACGTGGTTACCGCCGACTGCGGATTGGTTGATGGCCTTGAAGCGGCTGTCCCGTGTTAATAAATGGAGTTTGGAGTTGTGATAAGTACTTACATGAATTTTTTGCCGGACGCAGCCAAGTCCTTGTCCGTTATGAGTTCACTGGTACGCACGCCCCAGTCAACGTTGGCATCGTCTTCGAAACCACCATTCCTGATCAAGTTGGTCACCTGAGGCTCTTCAGTGACCGTGGTAGTAGTATCCTCGACAGAGGTAGCGTCGGTAGTAGTGGTGTACTCGGTCGTGTAGTCAGACACGAAAGTGGTAGTCTCGGACCAAGTAGCACTCTCAGTAACGGTAGTCTCGAGAGCAGTGGTCAGATCGGTAGTCGCGGTCTCGGTCTCAATCGCAGTCTCGGTGAGGGTAGTCTCGAGATAGCTAGTAGCATCACTGGTGGCAGTAGAGTGGAAGTCGGTTGACAGCGTCTCGGATGGTGTATCAGTAGAGAGCGTCTCAACCTCAGCCGTAGTGGTAGCAGAAGTTGTTGTCACAACGGAAGTAGGCTTGCTGGGTTTGCATGGCGCAGCGCTAACCACGGGAACCAAAGCAGCCCCAAGGACGGCGCAAAGCGAAGTGAAGCGCATCGTGAAGATTAACGAAAGTGGTGGACGTGGCGTCTAAAAGAGTGTAAGAGCACAACGTTGAAGAGAAAGGAAAAGAGGATCCGTCGATTAGCGGACAAGACTACTCTTTAAATTACGATCGCAAGTCTTCCATATAGGAGAAGCTGTTGGTCGAACCAATATTGTACCTGGTCTGATTAAAACGATAGCTTCAAAAATCTAGCCTGGATTTGATCTAGACTCTTGTTTTTCTTTGTTTAGCGTCGACGCCTCAATAGTTTAAGGCATGTTACAGGGGAGATCTAAGCGCTAGAGCTCAAGCGAGGATAACGCTAGGCTTTAACAGATGCTGTTAGCGATTGTGGCGGCGCTAAAGCCCCTAAAAAAGCTTTTCAGCTGGATAAAAGAAACGTTTAGGGGCTGCTGCGATGAAGGTGAAATTACTCCTATTTCTTTCTCGAAAGACATTTATCATGTTGGGGTGACTTGAGTTCGATTTCATATGTTCTGTTGATGAATACGCAATCATCATGAAAGCGCGACACAAACAAACCCTGCAGAGAGTCCTCCTCTGGGTCGGAGCTCTGTTCATCTCATGGCACATTTTCACATTCCTCTTCACTGGACCATCAAAGCCCAGCGCGCCCAAGCTCGAGGACACATCAGAGCTAGTCAAAACACCTGGCGATACGCAAAGGGCAGCAGCTATTGTCGACGCTTTTCGCTTTTCGTGGGATAGCTATGAGAAATATGCCGCGCCGCATGATACGCTTTTGCCCGTCAGCAAGGGTTATGAAGATGATAGGTATGTCGAGTACGGAATGGAGAGTTGGATGAGAAGCTGACCTTTGAAGGAACGGATGGGGTGCAACGGCTGTTGATGGTCTAAGCACGGCCATTCTGATGGAAGAGGCCGTTATTGTGGATAAGATTCTCAAGCAGATCGCTGCGACAGATTTTACTGTTACTGTGGTGCCCAATCAGCCCATCTCATTATTCGAGACTACGATTCGTTACCTTGGAGGTTTATTATCAGCCTACGATCTACTCTCTGGTTCTCACAAGCATCTCATTAAAGACACTCGATTGAGAAACAATCTTCTCAAAGCAGCCATCATTTTAGCAGACAGGCTCAGCATCGCCTTTGACACTCCAAGTGGGATCCCTGACGATGAAGTAATCTTCAACCCAACGCCCCGGCGGTATGGAAACATCGACAACTCGATCACCTGCTTCGGCACTCTTGTCCTCGAATGGACGCGCCTCAGCGACTTGACTGGAAATAAGACATACGCCGCCCTTGCACAGCGCGCTCAAGACCACCTTATCCATCCCAAGACTAATCAAGAATTCACTCTTCCGGGTTTGATTGGTACATATGTCAGACTCGACAATGGCTACTTCGGCGACTACCAGGCTGGTTGGGGTGGTGGGTCTGACAGTTACTACGAGTATCTGATCAAGATGTACGCATATGATCCTGTCCAGTTTGCCGAGTATGGAGAAAGCTGGATCCAGGCTGCTGAGTCTTCGATGAAGTATCTTGCTTCGTCACCATCTACAAGGCCAGACCTGACCTTCCTGGGAGAGATGCGTGGAAGTACGATGATTCCCATTTCAAGTCACTGTAAGTCCCCTCTCATCCACAACCACCTCTTTGTAATAAGCTAACAGAAACAGTGGCCAGTGTATGTGGTGGGTCACTGATTCTTGGTGGTCTCCTCCTCCAGAACCAAACATTCATCGATTTTGGCCTCAAGCTCTCTTCCTCTTACTATGAAACCTACCGCCAAACCCACGCCGGTATCGCGCCCGAGTTCTTCCGCTGGCTCGATAACGGCGCCAACCCTCTCGTCAAACCAACCACCAACAGAGCACCACCCAAAAAATGGACATCCTTCTACGAAAAGGCTGGGTTTTACTCCACAAACCCAGAATATATCCTACGTCCTGAAACCATCGAAAGTTTATACTACGCGTATCGTGCAACTGGAGAGAAAAAGTGGCAGGATATGGCTTGGGAGGCTTTCGAGGCGCTGAATAAGAGGACGAAGGTGGAGGGTGGATATACTGGGTTGAGGAGCGTCATGAAGAGTTCGGATGATCCAGCGCAGCAGTATGTGGATAAAATGGAGAGTTTCTGGATGGCGGAGACGTTGAAGTATTTGTATTTGATGTTTGCGGAGGATATGGATGTTCAGGTTAGGAGCGATGGGAAGATGAAGTGGGTGCTCAACACAGAGGCGCATCCACTGTTAATACGAGGCTCTTAGTTACCTCATGGTTCAGCATTACTTTAATAGAGTTAGCCTTTGCTTTTTAACCTACATCATCTCTCTATTGGGTCGCTATCAAAACTGCAGACCGAAGGGCTTCAAGGTTCAATCTCTGCCACGTGCATATCCAGATCTTGCTTCCAATTCCCTCGGCCCAACCCCAACATCGGACTTTGTAACGTAACACCTCCAAAAGCAAGATCAACATAAGCACATGACCCTCCAATTCAGGCACGGAGCGAGACATTTCCAAAACCTAATTCATCGTGTTCATTTCGCGCACGAATAGCATCGCGGAAAAAGTGCGGAGACGAGATCGACAGGGGGCGGGAGGATTTCCCAAAATTGATAAGATGTGTCGATCCGGGGGAATAACTACCGAATGACGTTGTGAATGACCCTTTGCCAAGGGAACAATAGTTGTTTTTATTTGTAAAGCAGGAAATAGCCTGGAATAGCTTGGGGAAGTCAGGAAAGATGGTGACTTTTGCGACGATGGTGGGACTGACGATGGCCAAGAGTCAACTTGAACTAGTCAGAGTACCGTAGTATAAAAGGACCAGATCCTGCAAGGTAGTCTGTGTCTGACTAGCCAACTCTCCAGTCTTGCCTCTGCCGCACCCTTTTTCACCATGCTTCCAAACCTCTCACTGGCCCTGCTGGCCCTTGTTTCAGGCGTCATCTCCAAGCCTGTCACCCTCTCTTCCCGTCAAGCTGAACCCTATGAAGCATACGCCTTCTCATATTTCACCGGCAACTCCCTCGAAGGAGAGAAGATTTACTTCGCTGCTAGCAAGGGAAACAATGCGCTAGATTGGCAAGAACTCAATGGCGGAAAGCCTGTTTTGAGTTCGACCAAGGGAACCAAGGGATTAAGAGATCCTTTTGTTATTCGTTCCGTCGAGGGTGATAAGTTCTTCCTCATCGCAACAGATCTTTCTATCGGAAGTGGTACCTCTTGGGGCGATGCCGTCCGCAAGGGAAGTCTTTACCTCGAGATTTGGGAGTCAAGCGATCTTATCAATTGGTCCGAACAACGCCATGTCAAGGTCTCTCCCGACAATGCAGGAAACACCTGGGCTCCCGAAGCATTCTGGGACGATGAGAAGAACTCCTACGTGGTGTTCTGGGCCTCCTCTCTGTACGATACAGCGGACCACTCCGATGATTCTTACCATCGCATGATGTACTCCCTCACCAAGGACTTCAAGACTTTCTCCGCCCCCGAAATCTGGCAAGATAGCAAGACCTCCCGCATCGACACAACCGTCATTAAGTCCGGCAATGACTTTTACCGCTTCACCAAAGACGAAGGATCCGTTAGTGGCTGCACAGACATTATTCAAGAAAAGTCCTCTTCTCTTCTCGCTCCCGTTGATGACTGGTCCGTGCAAGCAACCTGCATCGGTGCCGATGCTGGACTTCAAGCCGTCGAAGGACCTACGGCATTCAAGGCCAACCCTTCTGATGTCAATGGAGACAAGTTCTACCTGTTCGTGGATGAGTATGGTGGTAAGGGTTATGTCCCTCTTGAGACGACGGATTTGGATAAGCCTGATTGGAAGGTCTCAAGCAATTACAAGTTGCCTACTAGCCCTAGACATGGAACTGTTATTCCTATTACGAAGAAGGAGCATGAGAAGCTTATGGCCGCTTATGGTGCTTAGATTTGAAGGCGTAGTTGGTTTTACTATAGTTAATTGACGAATTACATATGCTTTGCGTTTATTGCTCGTTTACGTCTATGGCCTGTCCAATTGCAATGTATTGTCCATATCAGGCCGCAGACTTTCCAGGAACCTCGCCGTCGATTTGATCGCAATTCGTGATTTTCCTCCAACTAAGACCGTTCCCCAATAGCGAGCCATGCCCGCATCATCCCACCTCAATTCGACCCCTCATCTCGTCAGATCTGCATGCGATGACCGTAGCAGCTCCAATCAACGCTCATCAATTCATCCGAAGCCCCTCAATCATGCAATCCGTCAGGAATCTGGATAAATGAAATACACGGAAAAGCATATTTAATTATGTCGTTGGAATGACTCGAGTACTATGACGGAATTTCACAGACGGAGTTGGAATCTCCACCAATGCGAAGTGCATGGTGCGGCATACTCGGGATGTAAGCCGACGGGTGAAGATGAGATCATTGTTGGAACAGTATATAACAGACGTCTCTCCAGAACCATGACTGAAACGCATGGGCGTATTGACTACACATTGAAGTCATGAAGGTGTCCAACTTCCTTCTCGCCGCCCTCACGGCCGGCAGCAATGCCACCTCAATCTTCCCCCGGGGCACCCGCCCATCCCAATTCCACGACAGAGCCCTCCTCCAAGACATAGTCACCTTCGACTCCCACTCCCTCTTCATAAACAAAGAGCGCGTAACAATCTTCTCTGCCGAACTCCACCCCTTCCGTCTCCCAGTGCCCTCTCTCTATCCCGACCTTTTCCAAAAGGTTAAAGCCATGGGTTTCAACATGGTTTCCTTTTACGTAGACTGGGCTCTACTAGAAGGCAAACCTGGAGAGTTCAGGTCTGAGGGAGCGCTGGATTTGCAGCCGTTCATCGATGCCGCTCGGGAGGCGGGTATTTATCTTCTTGCGAGACCGGGGCCGTATATCAATGCTGAGGTTTCGGGGGGTGGGTTTCCAGGGTGGATTCAGAGGGTGGAAGGTTTTTTGAGGACTAATGCTACTGACTTTCTTAAGGCGACTGATAAGTATGACACCCCATCTCTACTACTGAGAGCGCATCTGATATTTTGAAGCTATGTTGCAAAGGTCGGAGCAATCATCGCAAAAGCTCAAATCACCAACGGTGGACCCGTGATTCTGTACCAACCCGAAAACGAGTACAGTGCTGCTGAAGGAACACCCTTCCCCAACCACGACTACTTGAAATACGTCAATGATCAAGTTCGCAAGGCTGGTATTGTCGTGCCGCTTATTAACAATGATGCTTGGCAAGGTGGTACTGGTGCCCCGGGTACAGGAAAGGGAGCTGTGGACATTTACGTACGTTGATCGATGAGATGTGCAATACGGGACTAATGCGATTAGGGACATGATGGTTATCCTGTTGGATTTGACTGCGTAAGTATGATGTCGAGCCTCTTTGTACTTGACTGACTTGCCTCAGGCGAACCCTTACAAATGGCCCGAAGATAAGCTGCCAACGACTTGGCACGCCGAGCATATGAACAAGAGCCCCAAGACTCCATACTCAATCATTGAAGTAAGTCCCCATCGTATCCTCTTAGGCTCTCTTCTGACCTTCGTAGTTCCAAGGTGGCGGTTTCGATCCGCCTGGCGGCGCTGGCTTCGACAAATGCTACGACTTAACCAACCATGAATTCGCACGCATCTTCTACAAGAACAACTTGGCAGCCGGAGTCACTATCTTTAACATCTACATGGTAAGCCGAACTCTCCCAAAGAATGACTGTGACTGACCGTGTAGACTTGGGGAGGAACGAACTGGGGAAACCTTGGTCACTCTGACGGATACACCTCTTACGACTACGGCGCAGTAAGTCCCATGTCACTAGGTACTTGAGTCGAGGTGTACTAAATGATCGACAGGCCATCAAAGAAGACGGAAGCATCACCCGCGAAAAATACTCTGAGATCAAACTCCAAGGCCAATTCCTCGCCGTCTCACCAAGCTACGCCATCGCAACCCCAAGCAACGTCACAACCAGCAAATACACCACCAACAAGAAAGTCGCTGTAACAGCACTGACAACCAAGCCCGGCGATGCATTCTACGTCGTCCGACATGCAGACTACCGAACCACCTCTTCAGCATCATACAAACTGAAACTCAAGACGTCTGTCGGCGAAGTTACAATTCCTCAACTCGGTGGTTCGCTTACACTGCATAAAAGAGACTCCAAGATTCATGTCGTGGACTACCCTGTTGGGAAGTTTGAGTTGTTGTATTCTACTGCTGAGGTGTTTACATGGAAGGATTTTGGGGATAAAACTGTTCTTGTTGTTTATGGTGGGCCTGATGAGCCGCACGAGATTGCTGTTAAGGGTGATGCTAAGGGTAAGGTTGTTGAAGGTGATGGTGTCAAGATGGAGAAGAAGAAGAGCGCGCATGTCTTGCAGTACAAGACTAGCTCGAAGCGTCGTGTTGTACAATTCGGCTCTCTTCACATCTATCTTCTTGGTAAGTCTCTTTGCTCGCTTCATAACATAGGCTGACCTGTACAGATCGCAATTCTGCATACAAATACTGGGTCCCAACTATCCCCGACAAAGGCGACCGAGCTGCCTTCGGATCCTCAATCATGAACCCCAAAGCACTCATCGTCAACGGCGCATACCTAATCCGCTCCATCACAGTTGAAAAGTCGGAGCTCTCCATCCGAGCAGACTTCAACGCCACATCCCCCCTCGAAATCATAGGCGCACCAAAGGGAACATCCCGTCTCCTAATCAACGGCAAAGAAACACCCTACACAAAGTCAAAGCTCGGAAATTGGCTTGTCAACCCAGCGGTCGCAATCCCAAGGGTCAAGGTACCCGATCTGAAGAGTCTGGACTGGAAATACATCGATTCTCTTCCCGAGATTAAGGAAGAGTACGATGATGCCAAGTGGCCAAAGGCTGATCTTAAAGAGACGTTCAATTCGAAGTGGCCACTTAATAACTCTGTTTCACTTTACGGCGGGGATTACGGCTTCCACTCCGGAGCGATGCTCTTCCGGGGTCATTTTACGGCTGATGGCTCAGAAGATAAATTTACCTTCTGGGCATTCGGTGGAATGGGGTATGGAAGTTCAGTTTGGTTAGACAACCAGTACCTGGGGTCTGTTGTGGGCGAGGGACCGCGTAACAATCATACGTCGACGTATAAGCTTCCTAAGGTCCAGAAGGGTAAGAAGTATGTCGTTACTGTCATCATTGATAACATGGGATTGAACGGGAACTGGGTTCCTGGACAAGAAGTTGGTAAAGAGCCGCGCGGTATTCTTGACTGGTCTATCAAGTCATCATCTGGAAAGGAGACAAAAATCTCAAAGTGGAAGATCACAGGTAATCTCGGCGGAGAAGACTACATCGACAAATTTCGCGGTCCTCGCAATGAAGGAGGCTTCTTCTTTGAACGACAAGGCTATCACCTCCCCTCCGCACCTACCAAGAACTTCAAGTCCGGCTCACCCTTCGAGGGCATCGGCAAACCAGGTGTATCGTTCTACACAGCCAAGCTAAACCTCAATCTCCCCTCAGACAAATACGACATCCCCTTATCCTTCGAATTCAAGAACAACACCGCCAGCACAGGCTCATACCGCGCGTTCCTCTACGTCAACGGCTTCCAATACGGTCGGTACACAAGTAATATCGGACCTCAATCCTCCTTCCCCGTTCCAGAAGGTGTGTTCAACTACCGTGGTGAAAACTGGATCGGGATCGGTCTTTGGGCGTTGGAAAAAGGTGCGAACCTTGAGGGTCTTAAATTGAAGATTGGCCAACCTGTACAGACTGGCCGAGACCCAGTGAAGTACGTCAAAGCTCCAAAGTATGCTCCTCGTCGCGGGGCGTACTAGTCTCCTAAAACAGGAAAATGAAGTTGGAATCTTGGCATTCAGGTAGATCTCATTGGTTCGTTCGTATTATACGCGGATGATGCCGGCCTATATTTAACCTGACCACTAACGCGGGTCATTCCATTCGGCCTTATCGTTCCTGGTTCCCGATCTGATTAACGTTTCTACGATGAGACCAATCTTATTAATCTGCTTAAAAAAAGTTCTTTTGCCAAGGCTTGCGTGGCCTTCGGCTTTGAGGTGCCGTTTCTCCACTGTGCCAAGTAGTAGATCTTGTCCAAACACTCTTCCTTTTTGTGATTGTCCGCTGTATTTCCGGTCTTTTTGGACTTAAATTGTACAGAATCTGGGGTTATTGAGGTCTTAGTAGGTGACAATGAATGTTTATATAAGTGGTTGATGGACTTATAAGTCATTTTGAGTAGAGACAGGGTGCTGCGCCTCGCGGGTTCTGGGTCGGGTGTAACGGCCCTGGGAGTGGAGATAGACCCACACTCACTTAGACTAGTCTCGGAGCGACCGAGCAAATGTCATGTTATTGTCACTCCTTCTCCTGTCTCATTTATCCGCGGGCTCCGTTTACGATCGTATCTTAAAGCAATGACTTTCCCTCGTAGTGTCTGGTAGTGACTCACCTCTCCAATGAACGTAATTGTGTGACCTTTTGTTATTTCCTTGGCAGTCTAATGTACAGATAAACTGGTTTGCTGCTGCTTTCGCTTACTCCGTATGTCCCCCAGCCGTTGACTTCTTCCTGTTTATGTGTCTTTCTGTAACTCAACTTCGTTCTTCCACTAACAAGACAAGACTCATTTAATCTCTTGACGATGAAAGACATCACTACGGTACCCTCTGCAAAAGCAGAGGCCGCGCCTACGTCCACAACACTCCATATCCCTGGCCCTTCAAGTGTCACCTTAACAAAATCCCGATCCGGCTGGTCCTGCATCGACGATAATCGCCTCCGAAACAACCTCTTCGCCGCCGTCGGTTTCCTCGAACTCGCCAACGCAGGCGACTTTGCCGCCAATGTCTGGAATGAGGTCCCCGTCCCCATCTATGCCATCGTCTTCATGGCAATAGGAGGATGCTCTGCCTTCGTACTCTCAATATGTGCCTTCTGCGATTCAACAAAAGCATTGCGGAACATCAGGTTTTTGAAGAATCAGAGACAAGTCTTGAAGGAGTCTGAAGGGGAATTGAGTCGGGATACGTTTGCCGAGGTCACGAAACGCGAGTTGAGAATCGAGATGATCAACCGGTGGTTGATGGACTTGTTGATGGGTGGTGGTGCTATGCTCATCAGCATCGGTACATTCATGGCCATTGGCGGTGCGAACCCCAAGGTCTGGTTCGCCAGTAACATTCTGTCCGGATATCTCGGTAATGCGCCGATCGCTCTTTTCGGTCTTATGAGCGCGATCTGGGCGACCATGGTAGTGGCTAAGATGAACGCTCACCTCTCCGTCGCGCGAAAGGAACTACAAGGCTCGCCAATACTACCCGTTCTAAAGCAGCGATGTTTCAACGTTCAAGTCTTCTTCATTGTCAACGGCGCGTCAAATGTCCTTGGTGGTGTCGGATCCATGTTGACTGCCGAGCGCTGGTGGGGATATGTCATCCTCATTCCCGTCATCATATCCTCCATCTTCTGCAACATCTGGTGGCGACACCGCGTGGGCTACGATCGACCATACATCCCAACAGCACCACCGATGACTCTCGACACCATCGCCGAAACTCTCGAGGCATCATCGCAGCTTCGACTCAGCATTCAAGACGGCGCGGGCGTCGATCTCGAGACTGTCTTCGGCGGTCCAGCTGGTCTGAAGGAAGTTTTGGAGTTCTTCGTCAAGCATGATTTATTTGAACAATTTGCTCTTCGGCTGGTTACGAACAAGCATGTTAGACATTTGTTTGTCAAGACTGAAGATGTCAGCGCACAGATCAGCGTTGATGGAATTTTGGCTACAGAGGAGGAACACCATGCAGCTATACTGGGTATAGCGATGACCTTCTTGAAGAAGCATGGTCCAAGACATATGTTGCACCGAGAAAGATTTCTGCTAGAAATTCTGGGGACATATTTGGTGGAACAGAAGAAGAGTCAGACAGTTACCGTTGAGAAATAATAGAATAGCTGATTTCAATAAGACATTTAATAAGTACCTAGAACCGACCAATTACGTCTTCCGGCTTCCCTGTAGCAGCTACAACCGTATGGGGGCGGACGCCGCCAAGTTTCCACTCTCCCTCAACCTTCACATATGTAAACTCTACAAAGCCACTGGAATCCCATTCACGAGTCTCACCATTCTCGAACACTCTGACATGTCGAGCTCGGACCTGCCAATCACCTTTCGCTTCAGTCTCGCTAATTCGTGTAAGGACTGCCGCCCCGAACAGGTGTTGGGTTTGCACTATTATTGGAATTGTTAGGCAGGTGGTTTGGGCAACGACCGTATTGCAGTGACTTACAGCGTGGATCACCCAGTGCTTCGGTTCTAAAACACTGTTTGAAATATTCCTCAGCTGTGGTGTTGAAAACTTTCGAGACAGGCGGAAGATCAGAACGACATTTACCGCGACCGTGAAAGTTCTAATGGATGGGTGTGTTCCTGGGGTCCCTACTTTGGAGTTGACATCAATCTTGTTGTTCGTCGAGATAACGAAGTAAAAGAAACCATATGGGGCTGCCCAGGAGAATGCGACAGGGATGGGTGGTGCATTTGCAGTAGTGACGAGACGAAACGGAGGCAAGAGCGTCTCGCTCAGAGAGTGGAATCATGAGGATCAAAATGTGTAGTATTGTTAGACGAAACACTCCTCTAACTAGGTAGCTAGTATATCTAACACTTGAATTATACTTGGTCTACGCCCGACATTACAGCTACTTCCGGCACTGAAGCTTCTTATAGCTCTTGCTATCTGTAGCGCTAATGAGTAACAGTATGTCACTGCTCCAGTACGATGTTACTTATACTCAGCAGAGTTAGTCCGCCCATCCAACATAGACTTGAAGATGTTCGGGTGATATTCGTTGCCAAAGTTCGAATTTTTGAAGCCACTCACCACCATTCCTATTGATAGCCAAGCCTCAAGTATCGTGGAACGGATCCGAAACCCAGTTCGTGTGATCAAAAGTGTTGTTTTATTAAGTAGGCATTGCGGGCATCTTTATCACGAGATGTGTTATAAGCAAACCCCGAGTAGATCCGAAACCTAACCAACTGATAGGGTGTGGATGTCTAGAAAACCTTTGTGTAGACATATCTCATCAGCGAGTGGACGGTGTAAATGGGTTTAGAGTTTTGAGGCTCCTCTTTTAGGCTCTCAAGTTGCACGCAGCAAGCGAGAAAAAATTCTCTTCTACGCGTGATGGTTATACTTTTCAGCACACAAGATTGAATCACTGCTGTAAAGTTAATTTGTATAGCCTATAAAAGAAGACTGGACATCCCCCTCTCCAGTCCTTTTCTTTAATCACCATGGATCTGATAACTTCCATCGCCAAGCAACATCCTACCATGGACACATCTTCTTTTCACAAATTCCCCGAGCTACCTACCGAGATACGCCTACAAATATGGGAAACAGCATGTTCGCTGGTCGTTACTGACTACTACTATCGCGGCCTGCAATATGTCGATATCTATTGTCGTCAGGCAATAGTCCCAACTCAAGTACCTTTCAAGACAAAGAACAGATCAGCCTACATACTTGATAGCGGCCTCTGGAAGGCTTGCAAAGAATCCAAACAAGTCATCGCCAAGCACACGTACATTGAAAGAAATGTCACTATACGAGAGCATACTTTGGAAGAATTGGCACCAAACCCATGGGAGAGTGAAACGTTAGGCAGACCTGGCGAAAAGTACACAGCAGACTGGATGAAGCCACCGCAAGCAGAAGTCACGGAATATCCTGTACTTATCCGTTCTGAAGAAGACGAGGAATACTTTACGTTTGTGCACCCATATGTTGATTTATTCTGCATCCAGGTGGACAACTGGTTGGCTCTACAACACGACGCAGGGCCTTGGCCCATGATTGAGCTGACAGTCCGGCACCGCCCCCCGACGAGGAATCCTCCCAATACCGTCACGAAGATCGCACTCTTGTATGACCCATCCTGGACTACAGATCTTCCGAGCCCCTTATACAATCTTGCCCGTGAGAATTCTGCGCGAGGGTACCTGGCATATCTAATCCAGCAGAGATTGGCTCTCGGCTTACGTGCCGGTTGCAAAGAACTTTACCTCATCGACAAAGAGTCTAAATGGTTTTGGACGCCTCCACTATGGTGCAAAAGGCAGGTCCTGTATTGGGACTGCGATGCGGAGTATGTTAAGATCGAATGGTCACAAGTCGCTCCCCAGTACAACGATTCCGATGCTGTCAACGCAGCCGGATTCATTCACAAGCTTGGAGTTTTGGTGAGTAGAATGCGGGACGACACCTACGACTACGGCCCTCGACTTCCCCGTTGGATTGGGATTGACGATAATCCGCTTATCAACACCATCAAGCTTCTTGTTCGTCGCGACAACCAAGTCAGGCGTACAACTATGGATTGCCAGCCTACATGTCACGAGACTGGGTGGTGCGTTTGCAGCGAAGAGGAGAGAGCTTGCAACAATTCTGCCCGGGAACACGATACTGTGTCGGATATCCAAAGTAGGCTTGGATGAGAGTCGTAGCTGAGGGTTTGTCTGCTTGCTACAAACAATGTAGTACCGACTTTAGGAAAAGTCTATTTAAAGCTTTCGTTGAGAGAAGTTGCAAATTCGAAGAATTGTAAATCTGATACTCTGCTCCTCCCTTTATTGTCCACTGACTGTTCCCAATTTGCACAAGATGTTTCTGATAGTCACACGCTAACATAAGATTCAAACTGAGATACAAAATGCCCAAGTTCTTATCACTGTCCCGATCAAACAACGATTGGAAGCCTTCTTCTAGGACCCCTTCCACAACTCCGTGATCGAGCTTCTGCGTAAATGAATATGGGGCGCCGAAGAGCCTGCGGCGATTATTTCTCGTCCTCAAGTAACTAACCGCGCGATTTACACTGAAGCCGCAAGACACAGTTAGCCAGCTTTAGTGTTGCCGTACAATGTTTATAGGTGCGATAGAGCGACCTTTGGTACGTATTAAGAGCAGATTTAGCCACAGGAGTCACGGTGGTCTTATTGAAGGAAAGTCTGTTATGTGGATGACCCGGCCAAAGGACTGTCTGATGGCCCTCTCAACTTAGCTGGAAACTTATGCCAGGGTAGGGCGACAAAGGTTCATTGATGAAAATTACAATTATGATGCTTCAAAATGTAAAATGGTGCTGAAAAACATTATACTCGGACGCATCTTGGGATAACAAGTGTAACCATTCCCGTTTCACTGTTCCTCATGCCAGCTGTCATTCGGATCTAGATTCTCATCGGAAACCAAGTTCTCACCCCCATCCTCCTCGCCATCCGAGTAATCGATCGTACCCAGATTCCCATCCAAATCCAAAAGTCCGTCCCAATCATCATCCTTATCAATCCACCAGCCGAACTCATCATGCCAGTTATCGTCCAGCCTAGGGGCCTCCACCTGGTTATCCCGACGAACAAGAAGCCTGACTGGTTGGACACCAACACCCCGCATCGGATAGTGAAGACTCTTCATGAAGAGAGATGCAGTGGGGGAAGTCCCATAGCCTTTGTAGTTGACGACATCGGATCACTGAGCCTCAACATACTCCGCATCGTAGTCTCGGTACACCGGATCGTGTTCGAAAACTGCCCGAGACCACTTAGCTTCTTTGTCGATAATCCATAGCTCTCTGCCGCCGGCGCTTCTCCCGGTCAGATGCGCGAAGTATCCCCTCGCGGAGGCTTCATTGCCCAGGTTGTATATGTTACTCGGCAAGTTTGTCATCCAGCTCTTGTCGAATTCGAGAGCGAACCTGATGACCTCCATATCATGATGCCACAGTTCATAAGAATTCTTTTCATGTCTGATAAAGTAGCTAGGGAGGAATGACATGGTTATGTCTCTATAGGAGGGACGTTTCCAATTTTCGAGTTTAAGGCAGAAAATGTCTCTCCCGGGACGAACGAGCATACGACAATGTTTTTCGCCTTCGCGAGTTTCCATAATGGCAGGGTGAGGGTAGTCCCTTCCACCAAGCCCTTCTGGACTGAACCCGGGCTGGCCTGGAGGATCGTAGGCTTTGAAATATCCATTTTCGCCTATCGCTCGCATTTGTATCTGGAGCCAACGGTAAAACTGTGAGCGGTGACAAATGGCTCGTTTGGACTCTTTGCAGGCTCTCCAAAGACCGCGGTCGATTAAATAGGCCGATCTGTTTTGGGGGGAAGGTATTGGCTCTGCCTTTCCATCTTTGATGTCGATGTATTGCAGGCCGCGGCTCGTGGGAGTGGATTCGAGACATGCCGCTGTCCAAATTTTCCATCGCATTTCCGTAGGCAAACGGGTGAAAGGGTGGAAGACAGAAAAAGACATGTCAGTGCTATGCGAAGGTGGGTTGGCGTCGAGTGCGGCCATGTTTTAAGGTAATGCGAAGAAAGAGTAAAATTAATGTCGGTGAAGGTCAGTGCGAAAATGGAGTAAAGTAGACAAGGCACGGTCTGTGGATTGTATTTATACTGAAGGAGGAGCAGAGAGAGAAAAAGCTTTGTGACACTTTATGCTTCGAATAAACCTAGAAATTTGAATGATCGCGAGTCTAATCTTATGCTGCTAACTTTAAACTAAACTTAAACAATCGTGCTGTCCTCCTTCGAGAAGGACAGACCATCCTTTCTCCTGATCTTTAGCTTTGCCTTGGTTGGTGGCGTCGGAAGATGTCCAATGATTAGAAGTCCCGGGTTCTTCTCCAGTGGCTCCAGATCGTAATTCACCGCAACATGCGCCAGGAAAAGCTTCGACACGGCAGCGGCAAGGTGTCTGCCTGGACATACGTGTTTTCCAAACCCAAAAGAAAGATACTTTTCAGAGGGTGTAGTCATCAACTGGTCATCGTCGCCACCCGGAGAGATACTGGCACCTCCATTCTGTGGCGCAAACCGGAACGCGTCGTATGTATATGCGTCGGGGTAGATATCTTCATCATGATGGATACCCCATGCCGACACACTGATACGAGCTCCTTGGGGAAGATGGACTCCGGTGTCCTTGATAGTCAACCCGGAAGGTTGCATGACCTGCACCGTGAGGGCTTTGAGGGCTGTTTGCAGTCGAAGACCTTCCTTGATGGCTGCATCAGCAACGTGCAGCTTGTCGATAACGTCCTGATTGATTAGCGTGGTGGATAATACCGGTCTGGCTTCCTCTTCCAGAGCCCTCCAGATCTGGTCAGAGGACCTGCTGCTAGCGACACAGAAGAGTGTGTGGGTCACGGTGAGGGTGACAGCCTCCAGCGCGGCCATGGTGGTAGCAAAGACGCGGCTCGCTATCAGTTGGGGCATCAGTTCACGGGGCTCTTTCTTTCGCAGGGCTTCCTCGATGTGCCATGTCATAACATCATTTTGCGACTGAGTCTTGGAAAGCCCTGTCTCAACTTCCATGATCCTCTGTTCGATGTACGGACCAAGAATTTTGAGCGCTCTATTCATGTAGATGCGGTTGAGAAAGCAGGTCAAATGAGCCGCCATGGGTTGCATGAATGGAGGGAAAAGAGCAATACCCATCGCACTGGGCATCACTGCAAGAGAAAACTGGGACAGATTCTCCACGAGGTCTTGGTCGCGACCTATTCTAGAGTTAGTGGTGTCTTTGGCGGAATGTGAGTCGCTTACTAAGATCGTCCCCGACCACGAGCCATGTGATGAGCTTTGCGACAACACGGCGCACAACGACGAATAATTGAGTTTCCTTCCATTCTGTGTTTGATCCAAACTCCTTATCAATAGAAGCTTTCAACTCCTCGGCAAGCCCGGGGATTAAGGCGGGGAGACGTCTGTTCATCTGCACTCGAAGGACATCGTAGACAACAGATTCCTTCTGGTCAAAAGAGTTCAGGAAGGCATGTTCTGCAGCCACAAGCTCCATCTGCACTGGAGTGGGACTGAGAACCCTGCCGCTCTGGCTCGTCATCCAATGGATAAGACTGGAGGGCAGAAGGATTTCGGGACGGGCAAAAGGCAGAGCAACTGCACAGATTGATCCATGTTTGCAATACTGTGCAATGTCTTAGCTAAGGTAGATGAAGGATTGAATGATGAACGTACCTTCTGGTAAGCCGTGTTCATAACATAAGGCATATTCCAAAGACCCCTGATCTGTGTGATGATATGTGGGACGAAACGCCCGGCAGTGGCCCATGGTACTTCCTTGGGAATTTTGGACAGATGATTATAAGAGACGATAAGACGCCAGACGACGACTAAGAAGAGAAGGATCCATAGAGTGATCATCTTGAGGATTTGTTGAAGAAAGATGGTAGGAAAGAGTCTTTGCTGAAGAATGGCTATGGGCAATATGTGGCATTGCGTCGACATATTTATGCTATTTCTGCACATTCAGCACTTTAACGTCCCTCCAAGTTGGGTCTCTCTTTCATCCTATAGTCTACGTGCCCGTCGACCACTGGTCTTGATAAGCGCCCTCGAATGTAAGGTTCGAAGAAGTCTTTGTCTTCACATGTAGGATTCATGTCGGATGACTACTAAATGAAGCCAACTCAGCCGCTTTGACAGCGCCATAAAAATCCGTGCCCTAAACCTTTGACATGATGTGAGCTTGGCACGTAAGCGTACCAATAAAAAAAAAGAACAATTGCAGCTATTGAGGTATTTGTTGGTTGTCGGCGGTGGTTTTCATGTTGTTGGTTCACTGAAGTTGCTATTCTTATGTGTGGACGAATAGGATCGCGGAGACAGATCCTTGCTGCAGATTACCCTTCCCGCCCCCTCCATCCTTTTAGCGTCTGGATTTGGGGTCCTTTTCCCGTCAGGGAATTGCTCGTCTCTTTTCTTATCTTGTCACTCCGTTGAAAGCTTTGTCCTGTCTTTGTAGAAGGTATGCACTCATCAGGCTAAATTATATAACGTTGATCATGCTCACAAAAGTGACATTGCGGCAGGAAATGTCTGAAAATAGCCCCCATTCACCCCCGCCT
>JAALXH010000771.1:0-13664 GCA_012977735.1 Fusarium tanahbumbuense | reverse complement strand
TTTAATTGTGTTAATTTGAACTGTGCTACTTGATGGCTGACCTTCAAAAACCTTAAATACATAAATCCTTTGCCCACACATGGGCGTTTTTCTTTTTTGTCCTGCCCTTTACATGTGTAATCTTACGTACGGATATCAGATTCAACAGGTGTTGATAGTAGTTGTGTCCCATTGATAAACTACATGATAGCAAAGCCCATACGGGTCAGACTGACTATCTTGCAACATTCTTCCAATCACTAATATCGGGTGCTAGAACGCCTACCCGCGGAATCTGTACTTCTTCACCCTCTGACCCCGCCACCTTTCCATCACAATCAGCTTGATCGTTCCAATAATCTTAATACTCAGTATTATAAAGCCCCTGCTCCCTATCCCTAGCTTTCTTTCGAATCTCCTTGCGCGTCGTGTCCTGCACCGCTTCAAGCTTTGCCTCAGTTTCATTTTCCCTGGCCCGCTCGTAAGCCTCCCACGTGGCCAAATCAACTTCTCTCTTTCTTGCCTCCTGTCTCTTCTTGTGGCGCCATGCACTTAGCTTGCCGTCCAAGCCCGAGTCCGGATAATCGGCCTCTTGGCTAGAATCAGCTTTTCCACTGGCTCCGCCCGCGCAGACGGCTCCGATGATGATGATTACAAGGAGTACACCACCAATTGCCCAGAACTTTTTGCTTTTATACAATGGAGTACTAGACGAAAGAGTGGTGATTAAAGCGTTGTTGTGCAATGGTGTGTCGTTGTCGCTGAGGTGTCTTGCGATGAGGCAGGGGCTTTCCTCTGCGATGGCCGGGTGTCTTGCTATGAGTGCGCGGACAATCTCTGCGAGGGAGTTCCACGGTGGGAGTGTGGCGAGTGGCGCCATTGTGTGTGATTTTTGCCGTGTAGGCAGGAAGATAAATGGATGTAGATGATGTGCAGGACTTTGGGTGTTTAAGTCAGGTGGAAGGGCAATAGAAGAATTGTTCTCTGGGCTAGCATGGAGTAACCAAGGTATTTGGTCCTTATGCTCCTGGCGACTAGCTTGACGAATGGGTTGATTCTAGGAGGAAGATGTGAAAAGGCATGAACTTGGTGAGGATGTGCTGTATTTTAAAGACTTTTCCTCTGGGCCGGGAGCTGGCCATGTCCTCATCTGCTTTATTTCTAGATGGTCCCTTGTGGCTCTGCCTATAAACTCAACCTTGTTGTGGGACTGACCCTCTTTGGTATGATGATGTAGTTGACATAAGGCTGAAGTCAACTTACGCCAGCAGATTGGTTCCCCTATACAGAATGCCACCTCCGGGGCAACTAACAATATCGCCGAGCAGATGGTGAGTTTATCCAAGATTGAGTTTCGCGTAAAACACGCTAGACTTTCCCAATTGAACAGATCTCTATCGCGAAATCTTGCGATTGTTTTCACAATTTCACCCTCCACCAAGTTCTTGGTGAGCCAGATGAGGAATTCGCGCTCACGCTTACAGCTCTGGGTTATTAGACACCAATAGCGAACCGATTCTCAACAAATCCCTCACTACAATTGGCTCAGCCAGTTCATCTTCCGTAGTATAGTGGTCAGTATGCAAGCTTGTCACGCTTGAGACCCGGGTTCAATTCCCGGCGGGAGAGATCCAGCCACCTACGATACGCAGGTCTTCTTTTTTGCCTTTTTGCCGAATAATGGGAGATGAGATCCACTTGTTCATCTTTGCTCCGGAAGGTGGGTCTCTCACTGAGAACGATGGGAAGTTTGTACGTTGGGGTTGAATTGGCAAATGGGGGGATGCAAGTTGTCAGACATCTCTGATAAGAACCACACGCGACGTAATTTCCAAGAGGTACCAGCGAAGACCAATCCCAACTTTCTTTTCACCGAACAAGATCCATGAATGTCTGTCTTCGCCCTAGAGAGCGATCCTCCTCCATTCTCCCAACATTACCCTACACCAAGGAGTGATTTTACCAGCCACGTCATACCGGTCATAACGTTATTTTGATCTTCTCGTCCATCTCCAATACTTACTAATGTATTTACGACTGTCTTAGAATTCAAGGTTTGAAGTCAGAAGAAGATGTTGCTCCCGTCACTTGCATCATTCGACGTGTTAAGTAGTAACCTTGGTGAGCCCATTCATACATGCATCTGTTCTGACACGACACATTGTGGCACTGATAAATCGCCACGAATGCTATCGCAATCGCGCCTGATGTGATTGTTCCGGAATCTAATCTATCTGGGCGTTGCATTGATAGGTGGTAGATACGCGTTCGCGTGGCGCGCTTGATACCAATAGCGTCGCGTTGGCGAGCGCAACACTGTTTCCCAAGATTGTGCCGCGCGCGAGGTACTTTGCCACCACAGTCCACACAAGAGATATTTCGACACGTGTACCCGCGATCTGTGATAACATAGCAAAGGAAGTCTTTCTCATCCCGTAGATTCGAGAAACATACACGTGACAGGAACCCTGAATAATGCTCCAGCCAATCCACCTATGAGCGGGCTTGGCTGGTGATGGCTGGGCCGAAGAAAGTTTTGCACAGGAGCAACAGATGACTGACAAAAGAGATGAATGGAAATTGCCCAGCAAAACAAAAAACAATCGACAACGGCAGGATTCGAACCTACGCGTGCGAACACAATGCCTATGATGTCTCAGAAGAGATAGCAGGGCATCGCCTTAACCACTCGGCCACGTTGTCTTGCGATTGGTTGATGATTCAGCCCTCAAATAACGCATATGTAGTAAGACGTCTCGCGATTGCTAGAAAGTGTCTTGTGCAACGCAAAGCTCACAAAACACCCGGACATGATGCCTCGCCATTGATAGTAGCACCTACTAACTGAATTAAAGATACTTGATAAGCATTACAAACTGGGATCCTTGGCATTGCTGGTATTCGTCTCTAGGTCGATCCAGCTTGAATCGAAGTCGTGCACTTACCTCAATGGGCGGGTGGCGTTCTTCCCAAGCTAGCAATTTATAAACCCATCCCAGTGTACAAGACAACAAAAAATCAACTTTACTCGCTAGCATGATAACCTCGAATGATATGATCCCCAAGCATTCAACATCCCTGTATGCGCCAAGCGAGTGAGGCCTTTTCTACAATGCCTCGGCTGCAACCCCGCTTCCATTATCTGATACCCATATGAAATGAATATAACATTTTGAACACTGCATTTTCTATTAAAGAAAAAAAACTAGCATCAAGATGACACCAGTTCTTGAAGTTCAAGTCGACGAGGACGTCCACTCCGACTCCGAAGACTCCACTTATACAGGCAACTCCATCGCCGGAAGTACATCCATCGCAAGCAGCGTGCTTAAATACAAATGGAAGCACGGACGACGTTATCACAGCGATAGAGCTGGAGAATACAGTTTTCCAAACGATGATCAAGAACAAGATCGATTGGATATGGTTCATCATGCTTTTATCCGCTTGTTGAACGATCGCTTGTTCACGGCGCCTATCAAAACGGAGGGCGCGCGTGTTCTTGATATCGGTACCGGAACAGGAATCTGGGCTATCCAATTTGGAGATGACCATCCTTCTGCGACGGTGATTGGCAATGATCTTAGTCCGATCCAACCAGATTGGGTTCCTCCGAACGTCAAGTTTCTCATCGACGATGTTGAAGCCGATTGGGTTGATCCAGTGCCTTATGATTACATTCATTGCAAATATATGGCAGGCTCCATCAAAGACTGGCCACGGCTCTTGAAGCAGGCATATGCGAATCTCAAGCCTGGAGGTTGGATCGAATTTCACGAGTCAGCCAACACATTCTATTCAGAGGACGACTCGCTCAAACCCGACAACGCGCTGGTTGAAATGATGGATCATCTAAAAGTCGCTTGCGAAAAGATCGGCCGAACCATGGATCCTGCGCCCATGTTCAAACAGTGGGTTGAAGAAACTGGCTTTGAACAAGTTAAAGAAGAGAGGTACAAACTTCCTATCGGTCCATGGCCTAAGGATGAGCGTTTGAAGGAAATTGGTACACTTATGGGAATTAATATGGTTGAAGGTGTCGCTGCGTTTACAGCGGTGTTGTTCACTGAAGTTCTGGGTTGGTCAAAAGAGGAAGTGGAGGTCTTTAACGCGAGGGTAAGACAAGCTTCGCGACAGCGTTCTGTTCATCCGATATTTGATGTTTTGGTAGTCACTGGTCGGAAGCCAGAGTAGGTAGCTCGTTAATATTAAGACGGGGTCTTGTTTTGGGACCGATGCTGTGGGGGTGTTCCAGAAATTGACTAGTCTCCGCGGCATTTCCTGAGAATATGGGGAAGATTGATGCTAAAACGTGGGGTATGTTCATCGTGAACCTGATCAAGACGGATATGTTTCCTAAAATGCGGGGAGAAGATTGGCAAGAGTTGTGTTTTTGGGTGTGAAAGCGGATAACTAATGCCGCAAGAACTTACCGAAGTGCCAAGACCGTGAAATATGATGCCGATCACCAGATGGTGATGGTGTTTAAATAGCCTCTCTTACTCCAGAACCTGAATCTGCGGAGGATGTTAACTTTGCAGAGGTTTCGAGCCAAAATTCTGACAAGATCTCACCTGCCAAATCTCAAAGTTGGCCTACGCGGACCCGTCTCACTTTAACAGAACATCGGGTTCACGTTTATCACATCAGCCGTCATGCTTCAACGGCGCCTGAAGACCATGCTTCTATCAAATATCTCAGCGGCAACCTTGTTGTTCCAAGGTCTCCCCGGCGTCTCATCCACCCCAACATGTACCGTCGAAACTTTCAGCTCCCTGAAACTTGACAGAGCAGAAATCCTCTCCGTCGCAGCCAACATATCATCCGTCAACCTCCCAGCATCCCCAACCAACGAATGGCCAGAAAACCCCGAGGACACAGTGACACTATGCAGGGTCGTCATCCAATACACCCACCCAGGCTGGAATGATACCATAAACACATATGTGTGGCTTCCAGTATCAAACTGGAACGAAAGAATGGTAGGCGTTGGTGGCGGAGGTTGGTCGACTGGAGATGTCGCAGATCTTGCCGCGCCTGCATCTCGGGGTTATGCCGCTGTTACTACCGATGGTGGTCACCTTTTGGCGAATAGACAGGAACTTGATTGGGCGCTTACAAGTTCTGGGAATTTGGATTTGCATGCTTTGCAGAACTTTGCGGCGGTGTCTTTGGATGATGCTGCTACTTTGGGGAAGACGGTTGTGGAGGTTTACTATGGCAAAAAGCCGAACTATTCTTATTGGAATGTGAGTAACCCGGATAGATGAGTGACAAGATGTTGACCTTTCCAGGGTTGTTCAACAGGTGGACGACAAGGTCATATGATGGCCCAGAGATACCCAGCCCAGTACAGCGGTGTTCTGGCTTCGGCGTCTGCTTTTAACTGGGATAAGTTTATTGTGTCGGAGTATTGGCCGCAATTTGTTATGCACAGCCTAGGTAAGCTTACTGTCTAACTTTCCCTGCATTCGACTGACCCAATGAAGGTTACTATCCTCCAGCATGCGAACTTGAGGCTATCACCAACGCAACTATCAAAGCATGCGACGCCCAAGATGGAGTCGAAGATGGCGTTGTCTCAAACTCAACCAAGTGCGATTTTGATCCCAAGTCCGTAGTGGGAACAGAAGTTACTTGCGACAACCCTTCAGGTACTCTCAAGATCTCAGATAAAGCAGCCGAAATCGCACGTTTGTCATGGCGTGGCCCAGAGACAGAAGATGGAAAGTTTCTGTGGTATGGTCTCGACAAATCTGCTCCTCTTGTCAGACTCGCCGGCACGACATGCACTTCCTTGACAAACTGCACCTCGGCTCCTTTTGCTATCTCAAAAGATTGGCTCACCACCTTCATCCAACAAAACCACACCGCTAAACTCCACGGCATTTCTCATTCAGAATATAGCAAACTCTTCCGCCAGTCCGTGAACCGCTTTGCTTCTATAATGGGCACAAGCGACGCTGATCTCACCGACTTTAAAAACGCGGGAGGGAAATTACTAGCATGGCACGGTACAGCAGACGATTTGATTCCGTTCCAAGGATCAGTCGATTATTACAACCGTGTGCTGGAGAATGATCCTGACGCGACAGACTATTATCGTTTCTTTGAAGCACCTGGTGTTGAGCATTGTAGTGGAGGTTCGGGATGGTATCCTGGCAGTGGGTTTGATACGCTTGTCAATTGGGTTGAGAAGGGTGAGGCGCCGGATAGGCTGTATGCTGAGACTGTTGGGTTGGAGAAGAAGAGAGCTGTTGAGCTCTGTGCTTGGCCGAAGAGAATTACATATGTTGGAGGCGACAGAGACCTCGCTTCTTCTTTTAGTTGTGCATAGATATTTTGCAGTCATAATACTTCAATGATAGCCGATTACGATAAATACGATGAGTAAAATTATGCATAAGACCAGGATGTGTCATGTGGGGAAGTCCATCACCATTCGTTCACAGCGTCCTATCTGACTCCATCAGGACTAGCCTCAACAGTAACACTTGGCTTAAATCTCACGCATTACCTCATTATCTCCGCTCCTCATTTCCTCTCACACCATTCACCCACTAGCTTCGCAATGGGCGCGCCACAAGAGAAGCGTGTAACCACAAGGAGCCGCAACGGCTGCGTGGCATGTCGCTCGAAACGGGTGAGATGCGATGAGAAGAAACCATCCTGGTAAGTCATCCAATAAGCAGAAAAGCCTCAAGGTGACTGACATCATATCTCAGCTCAAATTGTTGGGCCAAAGACCTGTCTTGTTCGTATGTACCGATTGTTCCATTGCGCGAACGAAGGGTTGCTGCGCGTCCTGGAGAGCAGACACCATGGGTTGTGCAGAAGTCGACAGCTCAACCGCGAGTCACCCTGATCGTGAGGCCAGGTTGTGACATGGATCCATTCGACGCGCTACCAATTAAGATGCCGCTGAAGTCAAAGGAACTCCTCCAATACTGTACGTGCAGACAGCCACCCTTTCTCAAGCATGGGTAGATGACATTAACTAATACGAATTAGTCCTGCATGCAGGAACCAACATTGGACCCTTACCAATCAACCCAAACGATTGGTTAGTCGTCGTATGATGTACCAAGTTATTGCCCTAACAGTCTTACAGCGTCGCCTCGGCTACTCGTGATCCGAATATCCTCCAGAATACCATGCTGGTATCAGCTTTGCACTATGCATGGAACAACAACGGCGATCTTGCCCTTTTCGAACCGACGTTCCTCTTCCACAAGATCGAAAGCATAAAGCAGATCAATAGCTGGCTTGCTAGTTCGTCCAGTGCGAAGGATGTGCTGCGATGCGCCAAGTATATCAGCACATTGTGTTTAGTCGAGGTATGACCCTCACATTTGCATCGCTTGGAGTAGGCTGCTCATCCGATATCCGTCTAGTGCTGTCTTGGAAATTTTGCAGTTGCTGAATCTCACCTTAACGGACTAACGACATACCTCTTTACCAAGCAACAAGATATCCTCCAACGAGACTCAGAGTATGATGTCGACCTGGAGCTGGCAGATCGGTATCTCATCATGTAGGAACTATAACATACTACATTGAAAGCGGCCCTCGCTAATCCTATCATTAGAGCCAGCACCACGATTCATAGCACGAAAAGCCGCATAAGCAGCGTCCTAACCCCAGAAACAATATATCAAGAACCTGCTACAGACACAGATGTCACAGAAATAAGCCGAATGATGCACAAAATGCATCTCCACGAAGTCCACGTCCCCGAACTCCGCTTACGATCATTCCGGATGATACCCTTCCTATTCGGCTCCATCCCGCCCGGCCGTAAACCCAAAGATGTCAACATGTACCCAACCATACTGATACTTCGAGAAATGACAGAACTGGTGCTGCAAACATCCTCAGCTGATGCCCCTGTTCCGATGTCCTGGTATGTTTGGAACAGCGGAGGCCCGTCGAAGCTGCTGTATGCGGTGCTCACTGCCCATGTACAATCCTTCTCGGATAAGATTCCGCTTCCAACGCCTGGTGAGCCAGTGTTTGTATCAGCATGGTCTGGATTCCGTGCCGCTGTTAGCTTTTACATGATTGCTGTTCCTGGAATTTGCAATCAGGCACTTCCTGCCGAAACAAGACTCCACCATCTCACGATCAACATCCTGAAAAGGGATCTGCAGAAGGGAGTGATGGAGTTTGAGAGTATGAACACCGAGACACGGAACCTATGGTTTTGGAAGGCGTTTGTTGGGGCGTTGGGTACGGTTGATGCGCAGTCAATTGTGTTTGACGAACGTCTGGATAAAATATTGGATGAGTTTTGTGTTTTGATGAAATGCTGGGCTAAGTTCACGGGTGTTGAGACGTGGGTAGATGCCCTTCGGGTCCTGAAAGAGGTGGTGTGGCCGGTTCGGTTTATCAAAAGTGAAATGTGCGAATCACTATGGAAAAAAGTTCTTGCCTAGTATGCCTAGTATGTATGGCTATTTTGAGGCCATGGAGTAAAGATAAATCCTAGGTTTTCTAAGTCGCTACTTTGTCCACGCTGCAATTTCCTTTGCCATGACTCGAAGCCTCTTGGAAGTACAAGGGTACATAAAAATAAGTAACCAACTACCAGTATCGGATATGATCTTCTCACTGATAGATATTCTTATATACATGTAAGTTTAATCCCATCCATACTATACAAAAGTTGATTCCAAGATTGAATTAACTGTTCTGACGTTCTTGAATGTCCAGCAAACAAGGCGTACGGTTTAAATCAATACATACCGGAATCAAGCAATATGCTCTCGGAACATGGGCCTGTTGTGGGCATCCAAATAGTCTATGGTACAATGGTTCCTCGGGTCAGTTCTACTGGTATGCCAACCGTTCCTAGGGTGAATGGCAGTGGTGTAGACGGATTCAGAATGTTATACTTACACAACAATTGCATACGCAGCCCCTGGAGGGGCATTTGCAACGACCAAGGTGATAATGTTAGCTCTCTCGGCATGCTTTTGGGAATATTGATTCGCCGGCTGGAAGAAAACGTTAGCAGGATGCATGATGGGTAGGATATAGATTGCTGGGGACTATGCAAAAGGACACGTAGGGATATATGAATATAAAACAAGCAGAGTTGAAATGTGAGGATGAAGATGAGGATCGAAAGTAAATGCTATGAGAGTAACATCAGTGGATTTATATCTTGTCGAGCAGCCTTCAAAGAAATTGCCATTACCAGTGTTGGCAGTCATCGCGGTGTCTATTTGAAGATACAAGCATGATTTGCAAAGGCTGTTCAAAATTAATAGATATGTTCTCTTTGCTTCTCTTGTTTGTCTTGTATAACTTGAAAGGCCTGCTCATAAACAGGAAGCTCAAAATAGATAGTGTTGGTGGCATTGGTGGTGCTGCTGTGGGAAGACTATTGTTGTCTGCGACAATAAAGACAGTGTAACCACCATCTATCTATGATCAGCCAATAGGATGATATGTACAATCATGGGGAAGCAATTTGGAATCTTAATGGCATCACAGGCTCGAGACGATAGGTCGAGAGCCATAAAGCTGTTGGTTTCTTTCAGCTCAGCAATTTTCGTGGAGTTGTGCACAGAACCAACAAACCAATCGCATGCGGGCTATCCATCCATACCTGCACGGGTACCCGTGCAAACACCACGCGGTGCCTTAGTTATACGGCGAACCTGAATGAAAAATTCTTTGTTCTCGCTCAAACGCTCATCAAACTGACTCTTTGAAACCACTTTCTTTGACCTTTGGGAAACCATTTGTACGCTCACTCGTCTCGATTCGTTCACCCGCTAAACCTCCTTTTTTTTTCTACACTCCAAGCTAAAAGTGTCAATCAACATCTCACTTTCGTTAAAACGATGAGCGCCTCACCTCCGCCTACCCCGCCTTCAAAAGCACCGGATTATGAAGAGCGTCGGTTCAAACATGTCAGATCCGCCTGTGAGTGGATCGAAGACTATCACCCGGGCGGCTACCACCCCGTACACTTCGGCGATTCTTTCAATGACGGCCAATATAAGATCATCCGAAAGCTGGGAGAAGGCTCTTACTCGACTGTTTGGCTTGCGCGTGACCAAATGTAAGTTGATTAATTGTCCCCTGATAGCACTTGCTCAGCTTGTACTCAGCAACTCTCGTTACGTCGCACTGAAGATTCTTGTCGCGGAGAATAAAGAGATAAAGTATGAGTTAGATATCTTGCACCATCTCGCGAAGTCTGCTCCTGAAGATGGGCGTCAGCACATCACTCAACTTCTGGCAGAGTTCGATCACGAGGGTCCAAACGGCATCCATAAATGCCTTGTCTTTGACCCTATGGGACCCTCCGCCAACACCATGGTCTACGAACTTCCCCAGTTTAAACCACGGAAATATGGGATGCAGATTCGGTATCCCCCACAGCTGGCGAAACGCATTCTCAAGCAGACTTTGCAGGGGCTGGGCTTTCTTCATAAGAAAGGTGTCGCACATGGAGACTTCCAGCCTGGCAACATTCTATTTGCAATCGAGTCCATCGATTCCGACACTGAAGCGTCACTTCGTCAGGAAGAGAACGTCGAGACATACTCAATCTCAGCTCCTGTAGAGAGACTGGATGGCAAGGAAGACAAATGGGCTCCACGATATCTGTGCATGGGACAGCCATTAGCGGCCTACGCGAGGTTCCCCGAGAACATCCAAGTCAAGTTATCTGATATGGGAGGAGGTAAGGGTTTTCTCTTTGCATGTCTCGAAATGAAAATAACTGAGAATGAGCAGCGTACTTCCTTGGCAGTCCTCCCGAGAGGCCCCTCACCCCACGCGGACTCCGCTCCCCAGAGCTTGTTCTTAAAGGAGAAGTTAATAAGTCTCTCGACATCTGGAGTTTCGGCTGCCTTGTATATGAACTCGTAACCGGAGAACAACTCTTCTGCATCCCTGGCTACAGTAACAGGACCTACGAAGATGACAATCATATCCTGGAGCTCGAGGCAAAGCTTGGCCCATTACCCGAAGAGCTTTACAACCTTTGGGAGACTTCGTCGCAATACTACACCAAAGATAGGAAGTTGTACAATTGTGCCCTTGGTGGTGTTGCTGAGGGTGAGGAACCTCTTATGCTGGAACAGCCTTCTATGGAGGCTGCTTTTGACCTGACCAAGCCGGAACTATCCGTTGAGGAGGGAGATAAGGTGAAGGAACTCATTCGACGGACATTCCAATACGACCCCTCCAAAAGGCCTTCGGCTGAGGAGATTCTTTGTGATCCATGGTTTGCGGATGAATTGGACTAAAAGGAATACTAGTGGTGTACAACTTGCAAGACACTTTTAGATGTAAATAAACGAAGTAACTAGTACGAAGTCAAGGGATACGATACGTAAGTAGCCTTTGTTTAGAAATTGCGTTTTATAGTAAGGTATGCCTGCCTCTCCAAGCGTGTACAGGTGAGAGTATACGGCCGGCTTGGCCCCGATGTAAGACATGTGAGCTTGCAGCGTCGCAGCTTCCAACCTTCCTTCTGTGACGAAGTACGGGCAAAAAACATATTCAGAAGAAAACAACTCTGTCTCAAAAATAGAGATCATTAGCAAAAGGAAGGGTCTGGCCGGGGATTGAACCCGGGACCTCTCGCAAGCTGTGCTATAGGGTGTACCCTAAGCGAGAATCATACCACTAGACCACCAGACCAAGCAGACGAATCAAGGATCCGCTTTTTGATTGAGTTCGAGGTTCGCTATCTGCGTATATGTACTCTGCATGACCAGACTGTTCGAGATGTGGACAAACCGCCAGTATCACAGCATTGAAAGCAACAAACACAGCAATTACGGGCTGTTCTCACGTTCCTCTGGTAGCTCAATGGTGCTTTGACTTACGACGATTTATCAGAATATGTATAGTCGTCTGAAAGACTGTCCCTTCTTGAATCCTGACAGTTGCTGAGAAGTTGAGAGATCGCGAGAGAAATAACTGCTGGGAGCCGCCTTGTCGATGAACCGTTCTCTGCGGATAAGACTAGCGCAATACAAGTAGAATATAGTCAAAAACGCAAGTTTTAAGAAAGTCTAAAGTCATCTTCCAAAGTTCAAGTATAATTCACTCAATCGCAGCGACCAAAAGCTGAAGTTAAGGGTAGATAAAGCTTGGACGCTACTCCTGCGGTAGCGCAGAAGCTAACCAATAGTAAACGATAACCACCAAGTAGTTCCTGGAACTATCGACGTGCGGAAATAAGACATCAGGTTCTAGATTCAATCATGTTGCTGGTTTAAATACAAACGCTCCTCGTTCGTTTCCCTCTGTTTTCGTCCCATCAGTTTTGGCCTTTCCCCCACATCTCACCTCAGTCAGTCTTTGTGGAATTGTTCAACGATGCGTTCCAACGTCCTTTTCTTGGCCATTAGCCTGTTCGTCGCCGATTCAGCACTTGCAGGGCCTTGCAAGCCTAGAACTTCTAGTAAGTAGACTCCACGAGAAAGGGGTCCTGGAGTATGGCTGATCATTCATTGGGCACAGGTTCAGAGGAATCAACTGCTGCTTCGACTACGATATATGAGACAGCTACCATTGTCTTCGGAACCTCATCTAATATCGCCACAACCGTCTCTGCCGATGCCACCTCAGCCACCACTGTCGCTGTTGAAACTTCCCTGACCACATCGGAAGCAGAGACATCTACTGCTATTGATAGCACCATCACGGCTGATACTACTACGACTGCCGACACTACTACTGTTATCGATGCTGCTACTATTGCTGATACGACTACTGTTGCGGATACTACGACCGCCACCAATCCTACCACTGCCGCTGATACCACTACCACAGTTGAGACTACTACCACCGCTGCCGGCCCCTTTGCCACATTTTCAATTCGCATCAGTGGTGGTCCTCTTCAAGGTTCAGCCGCTCAGCAAAATGGTTACCCAGGAGCCTCAATCGTCTTCAACCCAACCTTCACCGGTACCCAGGCCAGCACATATGCCATCGAACCTTCCAATGGCCGGGTACGGGATACACAAACTGGCGGATATCTGTGCGCCTACTTCGGATACAGCCTTCTGTCCTCTGACCCTCCTCGTGTATCCAACTGCTTTTTCCCCATGTTTAACGGCGATAACGAGAAATGGAATTACCTGACCTGCACCGTTGCCTCTGGGTTGCTCTCGTGCACTGTACCACGAGGTTCGTGCCAGGCGAGTGATGTTTGTACCACGGAAGCTGGAGTCAATGACCAATTTTACTCTCGCCGTGACTCATTAAATGATGGTGACATTTGGTTTATCGGGAGTGCCACAGACAACCTTGCCGGATATACGGCTATCAATGTGGCCGCCACCAAATCGTAGATAGTCTATTTTATCGGAGGGTGATCGGCTTCGTGTTTGGAATAGACGTAGTGAAGTGATGGGAAAGTCTTGAATAAATTTAGTTTTGGTTTGTGCAGTGCCTCTTTCCTTCAAAACGATATCATTCTGAAGACCCAAGGTCAATTTCGTTGTTTCTGATGCAAACTGTACCTTTGAAATCTCAAAGGCAGCAAAAAACAGTCCTGATTCGCAAAATAGAATTAGTAGAATCGAAAGCTTGAAAATGCAAAAAGATAATTCTGATGAGACTGGGACTCGAACCCAGGAGGATTGCTCCACCAGGAATTGGTGTTAAGGTTAACCTTAACCTGGCGCCATAACCAACTCGGCCATCTCACC